>JARHVA010002741.1:822500-985000 GCA_037957365.1 Torreya grandis
AAATATAATAATTTGATCAACCTATACGCTCTACACCTAATGAGGAGATCTAGATATTTTTTATGCATATCATAGAATGTATGGGCACCACATTGATTCATGTTTAGCATTGAAAAAAAATATAATAGATAATGGATATAGATTACTCACATAGTGACACATCATCAACACAACATAAAATGGTATATCTACCAATTTAAAAAGGGTCAAATTCATAATTAGTATAAAAGTTGCTACCAAAGCATAACCCAAAACAATAAATGGTTCAAAAAGCATAATCACAACAAGAAATAGTAAAACAAGCATAGATAAATCAATTAAATATACCTCTCCAAAAAGAGGATTAACATTCAATATTGTATAATTTTGGTCACAAATATATATAATAATTTGATTATCATGGTCAAGGTTTGGTCAAGAAGGCCCAAGGCATCACTACTCCTTATTAGCAATTTATAATAACAGGGTTTGGTATTTATTGAACATCCTAGGGCACATCAATCACATATATAGTTTACTAATTCAAAACATACAAATAAATAGGAAATGTTATATAAAGAGAAATATCCTAAGTTTCAAAATAAAAATCATGCTCAACTAACAAGCATTCTCAAAACATGTTTTCTAGAAAAAGAGATTCCAAAACACCATATATCTACAATAAAGATAGTTTCAAAGGGAAAAATCACAATCAATATTCAAAATTATAATTTAGAAAGGTAAAATCCATAGTATAATGCAATTAATTATAAAATTTAAGTTTATCATGATTTTGATGTTAAAAAATATTATGATTTTGATGAGGAACAATACTAACATTACCATGGAAACAACATTCAATTATAACATAACAATCACAATACATGAGAGATTATCATTCTTATTTTTTATATATGCCATAGTTATAATGAGTCTCCCATGAAAATAATTGGTTAGTATGGTTTCTACCCTTGTACATACTTACTTATATCTCTCACTCATTGTACATAGTTTATTTTCATTTGCTTGTACATAACTTATACTCAGAATGCACAAAAATAATATAACATGTCAAAATACAAAAAATTTAAAATATTACTTAGAAAATATAAAATTTATAGACTGTATGAATTATTATGTTTACATTTATACTACTTACCAAATATTACATATGCTAGCTATCTCAATATAGTAGATTTTATCATATACATATACTTTACTTCTTGTTGAGTGCTTGTAGATTACATATTGGACTTTGGTCTACTACATTAATCCATAATTTTTATCATCCATCCACTAGGGGTATATAAACTGATCCAATTTTATACATTTTATACATCTACCCATTTGAGGGCATCTCATACATAGTTGATATTACCATGTTCTATCCTTACATTATATACATTCTGGTTTATGCATTGATACATCTTGATATTGATCATTGATACTCATTTATTACATTTTTTGTTGACTATCACTAGTTATACTTATCATATGTACATCCTAACCTTTATATAGATTTATACTACATAATTATACATGCTTTCATTTCTATTTATCCTAGATTAGACTTGATTGTGTTTCCTATGCTTCTTCCATCTTTGAGGTCATTCAAATATTCCATTACTCTTTATCTCTATACCAATCATCTATTTATATTCGTTAGACATATGCCCATGTACCTTATGTGTGTTATCTCGATTCCATATGGAGATATTTGAATATGTCCTTCTATATGGATCTTAACCTAATTGTCTGTTGCTTGTATATGTAGACATTTGAACATTTCCTTGTATGTCTTCATTCTAAAATTTAGGGGCATGTGCTCATGTACTTGTATTATGGCCCCTTACCATACCTTTTGTGTATCTCATGTGTTTGTATGTATGATAATTTGTATGCTTCTTCGCCATGACATTTTTATTTTATTTTTACATGCATGCATGTGCATGCGTGCACGCGCGCGTGCACGCACATACACACACACACACACACACACACACACACACACACACAAGTTTTTGATGCCATGAGGGACCTCATGAATATACCCTTCCTACTTGGGTGCCATGATGGACATCATGCCCCATCCTCATAGGTATTTACTAAGATTTATTGTTATACATTGATTACATCTATCTTTACACCCTTGTGTAGTGATATATTACAACATACATCTTACATTACCTACTTTTGCTTAGATTCATTTACATTCTAATGTTATGCTTGTCTATTGTATTGGAATATCATATACATGCTCCAGCTAGAACATTTTGTAGAGATACTTATTTTGAGGATATTTCTTACATAGGTTTTAAAACTACCTTCAAAATATGGGGAATTCATAGGGTTATATCATAGAGATCAGGCTTTTACTTTCATATTCTTAGATAAATTTTAGCACATAGGCTTAGTTTCAAAAATTATACATAAAACAGACAAAAAAAATAGAGACTCAAAAGATAATTTAGATCACCTAGATTCTAGACCAAGCAAACATTAGTGCCTATATTATGATACTATCACCACATGGTGCTATTATACACTACAAGGTGATACTATCCATCAGCCTCAAATTTAGGGTAGTCCATATTATTTAGACTCGTACTCTAGGTATAGTACAAATTTACATAGATATAGTCAAAAAATTTATAATTATGTTTAGGTTTTGCTCATATACATTCATTTGAGCTTAGATTCATACCAATTTCTCAAATTTGAGACCATCATGAATGACATAATCACTCCCACATTTAGTTTAGTTACATATATTAAGTGATTACATAATTAGTTCATAATAAATATACTCAAAAATCAAATTGGGGGCATGTGTAAGGTACATAGTTTCCATATACTCAGATACACATAGATTGATCAGATGGAATGAAAGACTCCATGTCATTCTCTATGATATATATACTTGATATCATATTCTAGGTTTTCATCATATTTGTGCCTTAATCCATTTATAACGGTTGGAATTCCCATTGGCCTAGATCCACCTAATATATTTGAGTGGCCATAGAGCTAACACACATAGTTAGATTTACTCATATAGATACTTTTGGCACTTTAAATAGTTCATTTATAGGTTCTTGTACTTTACACAAGTGTTCAATGATGAATTCATGGCCTAATTAAGTTCTTGAGCCACCCACATGAGAGGCTTACACACACAAATTCTTATCCAAACTATTCACAAATCAGGATCCATTGAGTAGAGGTGGGAAATATTGGAGTGAAAATTGGATTGAGTTCTTGAGTCACACATATGAGGATTAAGTAAGCCATCAGCTTAGTCTAAGATATCAAATGATATTATCATTATGTACACACAAACATAGGTTATCACTAGGTTCATGCATTGGTTTTCACACCTAATGAGGCATATTCAACCTTTTCTTTTCTTTACTTTAATTTTTACTCAGTTACTTTATTCAGCATAGAATTCTACTTTTGATCATCTCTTAAGTAAGGACTAGTTTTTTCATGTTTCATTTCAAGTCATTATTTTAGATCATGTTTCACATATGAAAACCTAGATTCACTTAATCAAACTCAATTACATAGGTTTCACTTCTAAGGTAAGTCTACATACACTTATTTTTCATTTATACTAGTAATTTCACTTTGTTAAATTTCTAGCATAGAGAGGGATGGGGGGGATAATGTAATCACCTAAAAGTGGTATTTGGATACTAAGAGTGTTTATTGAGTTATCCTATTCATATCTTATCCCTAGACCTATCGTAGAGCCTCAAATACACTTTTACAACTATTGTGCATACTAAAAGTAGTTACACTTAGCTCAAATATAGTTCTAAGATAAATTTCTTATATCCCATCCCAACTTTCCCAACAATCTTCCAAGTGCATATTAATGGCACATTTAGGACACTACATCCACATGACACTAGTGTCCCCAACTAGATGCTATTGTCCTTAACCCTAACTCTCCCAAATAGATACTTTTCAAATGTGTGCCCCTCTTAAGGTTGGATTAAGCAAATTTTATTATCTACATAAGTTACAGATCTCTATAAATATAATTCTATTTGACCTTTATTCACTAGATGGAAAATAGATATAGTAGCCTATTCAAACAAAAGACAAGTTGAGAACGATTAAGGTATTTGATCCCTAATCTTCCATACTTCTACACAATATAATCTAAAACAACCCTAAACTTAGATTTCAAAGCTCAATAACATTTAAGGCATCCAATTCCACTCTCATTATTTCATTCACTTGAAGTGGAATCAAGTACTAGGTGGTAGAACTACATCAGGATTGATCCCTCTTTAGAGTATTGATATGCAAGAAGCTCTCTTTATAGCAGGGTGTTGAGGATGTCTAGTTTATCCTATTAATGAACACATAATTAATTATACTACCATACTTGTAGGGATTATTAGGGTTTTCATACTAAATCAAGTTTTCCAAGAACAACATAGAGCTCTAGATTTTATGTGCATAAGAATAGGACCTAAAAGCATAGGCACGAGTGCTCCTAGAAAATAGGAATAATCCCACAAAGAGGAATTTGACACCAATTTGAGGACCCTAAATTAACATGTTTCTAGTTTCCAGGTGGGGAACTACTTTCTAGTGAGAAAATTGATCCCAAAATCTTGTTGATGACACTCAAAACTATCTAAAACCCATTTTTCATAACCTAGATCATCCACGATAGTCATTTTCTAGATAAATTTCTATTTAAATCTATTTATTACTATTTTTAGAAATTCAAAAGAAGTCAAAATCCATTAAAAAATAGTACTTTATTATTACATATTATTTAACTAATTTAGACATCTTAGCCCTTTAAGTAAACATAGGAATTTACATAGTTAAACCCTAAAAGGTTAAATCACATATGTTACATGCATGTCATGGTTGACATATACATTACTAAGATGATATATTCTCCACATGTTCAAATAAATATATGTGATTTTATATTTTTATATGGAATGATACAATTACATTTTATTTTGAGATGAAAATCTTATAAGACACACCTCTTCTAAAAGGGGGGCATTATAGTGGGATTATCATAGAGACATAAACCTTCATGAATAATAAATTATATTTCAAAGATTAAAAATGGTTTAGATATTATATAAGTTCATCTACATGAGAAATATTGGCACATTAATACATATTATGTGGGCATATTCCATGTGTATGCACTTACTTTTTAGTGACCTCAATACATATTCATACACAATTGAGTGCACATGCATGGGGTTATGTACATAAATTACATGAAAAAGAATTAAATGTTTCTACATATACACACATTTAAGGTATATTTTATTATATTGATCATTTATATACATAAAATTATATATCATTCTGTACAGATTCAAGAGGCATGATACTAGTTTGTGTATAAATACACATTTTCAAATTCATAAGGCATGATACTAGTTTATTCAAATATGGACTATGATAGTTTATAGCTGGAAAAATTAAAAAGGGGAATGACATTATTTCATGCACATTTATACATTTTACAATAAAAACTATCATAGTTGTTTATTTTCAAATTACATTTTCAATATTCACTAATTAGTGAGGAACCTTGATTCTATAAATCTTACTATAGTGGTCGATAAATGTTTTCATAAGTAATGTACATGGAGGTTTAGTGATGATTTAAAACCATGAAATTAATTATAGTTAACCCATCATGTGATTCCCATTATTTATTATATCTAAATATTTGTTTGGGTTAGTATATTACATAATTATACCCATAGTTATGACAATTGGGACATTTTGTCTTCCCAACCAATGGGATTGCATAGTCAAAAAAATTTAGAGTTTGATCACCCTCTATTTTTCCATGGTTTGACAAGAGTAACCAATCTCCAATTTCCTCCATGGAAATAACCTTTCTCCAATGTTTCAAGAAGGAATCATCATCTCCAACAAGATTCAAGGGCAATATGGTTTTCACAAACACACAAGTGCACTCCTTCCTTACTCTTTAAATTTCAAGTTTAGATTTAAAATATCAATTTATGAACATTGACTACATATGTTTAGCATAGGTTTTTATTTTTAGTGATCAACACAATTGAAACTTCCTACTAAGGATATAGTGTGTTTTACACACTCGAGTATATATTTACCTTTAACTCTATAAATTTAATTATTAAAATAAAATGGGGTTATTTTTAAATACTAAACTCACGTATTAAGTAATTGAAAATGATAAGATTGACATACATTTAATAAGCATTAATTTCACACACAAATATGGTCATAACCCATTTTTCTCTCAAACTTACACATTAGCTTATGATTTTGAACCATACACTCTCTCATTACACACCTATAGGAATCTCACTATCTATTTAAAACCTATATATTATCTTGCAAAAATATATATATTCTTGATGTAATCCTTATTTTCATGGGTTACTAATGTATGTGTTGAGTTATACCTATAGGAACCTCCCTATCTATTTCAAACCTAAAAGGAATATAGTTATACCCAATCTTACATGTGTTGAGTAGGCTTTGATGTATGTCACATGTTTATTTATTATTAATTCAAAACTAAAATGAAACTTGTATAAACCAGACCTTACTTAAGATGAAAACCTTAAAATAAAGATAAGAAACTTATATATCAAATAATGAAAAAAAATACACATGTTTTGGTATGTAAACCATTGTGTTTTATGGTGTAAAATTAGTGACTTTGGAAGGTAAGACCCTTAGATTTTTTGTTGTTGAAACACTTAGATTATATTGTGCATGCCCCAATATTCATTTAAAATAGTGTGTTATTAATAACTCAAGGTGTGCTTGATTCCATATTTGCATACCCAAGGTAGTAAAGTAGCTTGGAATACTTCTATGAAACTTACTAGATAATTTTAATGTAAACCTAGTGCATATTGGTGGAAAAAGGTGAATCAACCATTGTAGACAAAATAAGAATCATTTCTATTGCCAAAATGATGCAAAAAAAGTGTGATCTAAGTTTAATGTAAACCCTAGATAATGACATGAGTTACCATTCCCTCTATGAAAAGTGGTGTAAAATTGAGTAAGATAAATGACCATGTGTCATTAACATGCCCTTAATCTGATATCTGGGTATATATAGATTTTGAAAGTGAGTAATACCATGTTTTTTTTGATAAAAAACCTATGTGATAACCTAAAACATGTATATTAAAATCAAAGATAAACTTGAATATTCATTTGAAATAATTCGAGATAAATATTGAAAACTACCCTCTAACTAACTATGATTTTGAGAAATTATATAATTTTTTTTTATTAATGGAATGAAAATGCATTGTTTTTGACAAATATGACCCACATTATTATCTAAATGGAGCATTGTTTTCTAAAATTGCATTATGAGAAAAATGTGCTATGACCTATGATCAGTTGAAAACAAACTATTTTCTTGTCTATATAGTGAACTATTTTAGCTTAGTCTCTAAGGAAATCCATGTGTATTCCCCCTCTTTTGAGGTGATTTTGGAAGCTTACACAATAACTTAGTTTTAAAATAATAATTTTTTGTGAATGATGGTATATAAAATATTGAAATTTGAATTATTAATGATAAAATTGGAGATCATTGAATCATCATAGATAAATTAAGAAATATAGTAATGTAAGATACATGTATAACTAAGCATACATAGTTTCATTTCAAGACATATGTTAGTAATTAAGTACACAATTAACACAAATCATATATTAATAATTTGAAACTAATATAGAGTAACTTAGGGAAGGTGCATGATATCAATCATGCAATCAAAAAATAGTAAAATTGAGAAAATAAGATTCATGCCCATGAAGTTCACACACAAACAATACTCATAAAAGCACACAAAATACACAAGAATGCCAATGGGTCACATATAAGGGACATGTTCAAATGTCTCTCACACATAGAAGACACATAATAAAGCTTAGAGGCCCAAATTAAGGCATATTAAAATGTCCACAATATATAGAAGGGAATACACACCAAACATGAAACATGTAATAAAACATGAAGATCATGCATAAGTAAGTGAAATTGATCTACATAAATATTTAGTAACATCAATATATTTAGGAACTCAAGTATCCAATAATCTATCAATTTAAAATTAAATGAGTAAATAATCATGAAATGTATTGAATTAAGGCCTAAACAATAGGGATACTCATATAACAATAATACCTATGTAAGAGTATGCCCCTAGTGAACTTTCTGGAATGTAAAAAAGTTATAAAATCTATGTGACTAGTTTGACTAGGATAACCTTGATAGAGTCAAAAAAGAATGTAGTGCATGACTATTTGAGTTAGAAAATTTATGTCTATGTAAATTTTATGGGTCTAAGATAGTATCACCACTTTAAACTAAATATAGAAGTGACAATTTGTATGTTTTCAATTCTCTCAAGTACACTTGTGAAGTATATTTGATATAAAGAAATATTACACATGTTAAGAACAAATTAACTGATGTAAATAAACTGCACATATCATGTATAGGTTCTATATTTTATAATCTTTTGGAATATTTTACTTTTTCATTTTTTTTATTATATATAACATTTGAATTTTGTTAAATAATAAAACTACTAAAGATGTATAATGTTAATTGGATTTTTTTATTGTTTTTCCTTCACATGTAACCAAATGATAAATTTTTATTCTCATATTTTCTTGTGATCAAATATAGATGTAACCAATTAAGCTTTAGTTCTCCTTTGGTTTCTTATTTTACATTGATGTTCCTTATACTTTCCTTTAAAACTAAGTTACCAACCTAAAAATCTTTATTGTGAATTATTTTTTTATATGACTTTTGAAGGCATTTCTGATATATTTTTAGATGTTATGTTTCTTGTATGCAAGTACTGTCTAATTATTCTAACTAGTTAAAATGTCTTTTTTATGTATTAATCATATGTAATAATACCTTTGAGGGATACCCATATATATTTAGTTTCTAATTATAATGTAAGTAAAACTTATATCCCATAGAACAAAGAATATGGAGTAGCTCTAGTGGGTGTGTGAATGCTCATGTTATAAACCCATAGTGCATAACCTATTTGATTTTATTTATAATCTTATTTGAATATTATGTGTGCCTATTTATTTGAGGGTAATAAAGAGTAGAATTTTTTGAATCTTATATTTAGTGTACATTTTTTTGACATATATGTTATTTAATGATCAACCATTATATGTAATGATAGTTGAAGGAATCCCAAACCAAGATATGATATCCATCATCAAAAAATGAAATATGACCTCCCTTGTAGTAAATTTTAAAGGTATATCCTCCACAAATTTGGTGAAATATTCATTAGATATAATTATAAATCTATGTCCATTTGATGATTTTGGATTTATCGACCTACCAAATAAAACCCTCAAAGTGAAAATGGCTGAGGTGAAATAATGGGTTATAGTTCATTTGAATGAGCAAGGTTTATATTACTATGCATTTGTAATTTTTTACATAAATTTGCATATTATTGATATTCATGTTCCCTAATAGGCCAATATTAACCTAGATGAAGTAACATATATGACACTATTTTTTTCATTTAAATTGTATGTCTCATTCACTATCATACACCTATTTTATTGTTAATTTAGCTTCTTCAATATTTAGGCATCAGACTAAGGTGTCCTTTAAAGGATATTTTTAAAAAATTCCCTTTAATTATTACATATCAAATTTTGTCTCACTATAATTAATTCTTATAATTTTTCATGAAATTATCTAGTGTTACTTATTTGTTTAAAAAGATATAGATACAAGTAAACCATTCTTATTGTTGTGTAGTATGTGTAGTTTTCAAGCCTGATAGTGATACCAAACATGCATCTAAGATTGATGATTTATATAAATAACACGTAGTGAATATTGTTTGATCATAATTTATGTCAATAATTAAAAAATAATATGCACTAGCTACTACATCTGCATGATGATTATCCTTTTATAAGATGTTATCAACTAAGAACTTATCAAATTATGTATGTAAACATTATACATAATAATATCATTTTTGTGTATATAGGGTTTTTTATACTAGAAACCTACATAATATATGTATATATAATCATTGGATCATCATGAACCTAAGTGATTCATTAGTGTATAGGTTATAAGAATTATGATATCTTATACACTAGTGATTATTTGGTCAATCCTTTTCACTCACCTATCCATATATGTATATAGCATTGAGACACCTACATGGATTATCTTTTAATATTATATAGATAATCATAAATAAATTATATAGGTTATCTCAATTATATATAGAACCACTCATGTAATATATATAGATTGTCTATATTCTATATAGACATCACACTAGTAGCTATATTTCTATCAAGAGGTCGATAACCCTTATTTACATACTAATTATGGGGCCCCTTGATTTATGAAATCAATATAAAACTATCTATTCAATTTATATCCTTGATATCAGAAGTTATCCCATATATATATATATATATATATATATATATATATATATATATATATATATATATATATATATATATATATATATGGTATTACTATCATGTCTCTCAATGTTATTGGTGCCTATATAATTGGGAGTGTTAGATAGATATATAGGGATGTTATTAAATGATTGATATCAAGTTCATACTCTTCATAAAATGAGTGTTATCATGTCTATTATGTTTTACCCTATCAAACTCATTCTAAATATATGGATTTTATTGATTATCATATATATATATATATATATATATATATATATAGGGCCACTATCAAATTCTAGATATATATGCATCAAGTTTCAAATAGATATATAGGATTGATATCAAGTTCTAGATGCATATATATATATATAGTGAAAGGTGATTATATTTTATTGAGTGTTAGATAAATAGGGTGTCAGGGGCTATATAGATATATAGGGGTGATTACATGTTATCTAGTTCATATTGATTAGAATACTCCCTTAGAATATCCTCCTTGACATTTTCATATCTTCTATCCCTCAGAATATCTTCTTATCCCTCTTCATATCCTATTATTGACTCTACCTCAATATTATTGACTCTCTTTATGAATGATTTAATATACCTCAAAGTTATTTTAGGGAGTAATAGATCCTCACTCCCACTTGGCCCCATATATATCTGGTCAACCACCAAAAATCTATGTATAGTATATCCGCACCCCACCAATTTGAAATAGAAAATATCCAAATATATAAAGGTCATGGGCCCTCCAAAAAATCATATAAATAGAAATTAAGGGATCTCCCATCAAACATAGAGAATAACCTCATATATATATATATATACATATATATATATATATATATACATATATATATATATACATATATATATACATACATACATATATATATATATGTATATGTATATATATATATATGTATATATATATATATGTATATATATATATATATGTATATATATATACATATATATATATACATACATATATATATATATATATATATATATATATATATATATATATATATATATATAGGTCATGGGACCACCAGTATAGCTAAGAGCCTATCTATTCTATGAGGGTAAGTGGATATGGGATACTCATGTGGTTGGAATATATAATCTACTAGGAAAAGTTCCAATTGGTTGAAAGCTTACTTATGTATATTAATCCTTCCTAGTGATATGAATCCTTACAAGTGCTAATAAGCCTTCTGATTCATAGTAAGATTACCAACTAGTTGGAATGATTCCAAGTGGTATGAAAGGTTTTAACTCATTAGAATAGTTCCATATAGTTAGAAGCCTTCCCATGAGTATAAATCATTCATATTGATTTTAAGCCCTCATAGTGCTTGTAATCCCTCATACCAGTATTAATCCCTACAAGTTATTGTAATCAATCTAATTATTTTGAAGTCTTCCAATGAAAGCAAAAATATATAGTTCTTTAGGGAGTGAGAGAGCCATGGGACCACCCCATATATATAGGCAATCTGTAATCGAGTATAGATAAAAGTTAAGGGAACACCATTATAGAGAATAGTGATAGAATTATGGGATATCCTATCCAACAAAGATAATAAAGAGAATATTTGGGCCCACCCATAGTATTAGAATAATGACTAGAATTCATGGGTTGATAGATAGATATATAATCCACATTGAAGCTATCTATTTTATGAGGGTTAGTGGGCATGCCCCTAAAAAATAATATATAATTGTGTGGTTATAATCCTTTTAATTAGTAAGAATCCTTTCTCCTCTTACTAAACCCTCCAATTGGTATGAATAGTTCTAGGTGCTATTAAGCCTTACAAATCATACTAATCCTTCCTAGTGGTACTAATCCTTCCTACTATTTGTAAGCCTTCCAATGAGTTTTAATCCTTCTCTAAGTTATACATAGGTAGAGAAAGTGGAAAAAAAAAATTAGGGAGTGATAATACATATTTTTTAGATCATCCCAACCCATCCAACTGAGTCTCAAAGTTGTGGGACAACCCCACCCCTAATAAAGTGGAATTTGGAATTCCCTATCTATAAATCATGAGAGATAGATAGAGTGGATGTTAGAATGCCCTATCTATAGTTGAGTATCAATAATTTAATTTGCATCAATCACTCCTTTCACTCTCATTCATCTCATATGAAATGGATTAGGTTGGATTAGGTTAGGTATGTTTTAATGTCTATTTCTAGTAGTGTAGTCTCTACCATATTAGAATGCATTAGATGGATGCCATATATAAATAAAATGGGAGATATCTATGTTATATTATTAAATTGATTGGGATATATATCTATATAGAGTAAGGGTAGGTCATTTATTTTTATCTCAACTAAAATTCATGCCCTCAACTCACCCTCAACATAGTCAGCCATATAGTTAGACTTATCTATATAGAAGATATATGGGTAGGTGGTGGCTATATATCTATTAAATGGGTGTCAATTATATATTTATATTTACACACACACACACACATACACACACACACACACACACACACACACACACACACACACACACACACAGAGAGAGAGAGAGAGAGAGAGAGAGAGAGAGAGAGAGAGAGAGAGAGAGAGAGAGAGAGAGAGAGAGAGAGAGAGAGAGGAGAGAGAGAGAGAGAGAGAGAGAGAGAGAGAGAGAGAGAGAGAGAGAGAGAGAGAGAGAGAGAGAGAGACAACACACACACATATATAATTTATATGTGAGGTGGGGGCATATATAGATATGTCCTTTGTCATTACATAATCATTTGGTCAACCCTCAAAACCCTAGAATAGATAATAGATTGTTTAAAACTATAGATATTGACTATATATCTATAGGGATCCTTAGGATCATAGAAGGACCCAAACAAATATATAGGCTAACAAAGCCCCATTTAAGTTCCCTATATATCTATATGGTGGTAGGGAGAATAAAAAACCCTATATAGATTCTATTTCTCTTTATTTTTTGATATAAATTATCTAACCTATATGTAAATCTAATATATATGGCCTTATATATATTATATAGTGCATAGATGCTCAATTAAGAGATGTAGGATGATCTGATATGACTAATTACTCTCTAGTATATATAGAATCATGAAATATTATCTTATTTAGAATGAATAATTTTTGATACATATATGGATGGTCCCAAATATGTTAGGTAAAAATAGATAGGGTGCTAAAACCATTTAGATTAATAGGGGAATTATCTTGGGTATTACAAAATTACATATCAAGAGGCTAAAGGGACTATATAGAATGTATAGTCATGGTGGTACATCATCTTATACATATCCATATTTGGGGTGGCATCATAATATGTGTGATATGATGGATAATGACTAAAATTATACATCAAACACTAGATATGGTGAAGTAAATATTACTAAATCCATTTATCCTACCCATATATATGTAGGCTTAATTAAATAGAGAGGGGTGGGGGAGTCCCTAGTCTCGAGATATCCCATCCACCCCAAAAAAAATATAGGGATCATCCTCTTAAGCTTAGAATATAATAATGGTTAAGAATTTAGTTATTCAGTGGTAGATACCAAGATGAGATATACTCCTTTACGAATGGATAGTGGCCTAAAAAAATAATTCATAGGACTAGTGCCATTGAATCACCATAATTTTAAACCAATTTCACAATTAAAAATTAACTAGATTATTTGATAGGGGCCCTCAATTTCTATAAGTATAAATTGAGTAGTTCACTACATTACACTAAAATCACCCCTCAACCTCATAATTATCTATAATTTTTGGCATGCGTGGGGATTATCTCTATTTTATATTGGGTGGGGGGACCTTAGCCTCATCAAAATTCATTCTCTGATTTTTAATCGACCTTTATATTTACATCCTAGGAATTCATAGGGGAAGGTAACTATATAAAGATGGGGGTCCCTATATATACTCAAATAACTATCCAAACAATCCAAATTTATCCCATCTTATAGAAGAATTCTTATCCCCTCCCTTATATATAGGGGGGAACTTATATCTCATATAGTTGGTTGTTGGTACATGGGTTAATGTTGGATGCCTAGTCTTGACGGTTCCCAATCCTATCTATACACACACACACACATGGTACCTCTATCAATCCCCTATATATGGATATCTCATTATCCTATATCTATATATAGATGGTGTAGTGTGGGGATATATAGATACAAAGTGGGATGGAAACATAAAGGAGATTCAAGTGGATAAGCTATATAGACATAGACAATAGGTCCCCCATATATAGATAGGGATTAGATATAGATATAAATGGAGTTAGTTATACATATGGACCTTATAATTGGGACCCCATACCTATATAGGTAGGTTACATGACTATCTATAGATTAGATCCTCTACATACAGGTGGGTATAGACTAACCCATATAGATAAAGGCCACATTTTACTACATGTTTATACTCTAGAGAGTACATACCCCATTTATATATAGGAATCTATCTATATCTCCTTTGAATTTATTACTTAGTAGATTAACCCATCTAGATAGAGGACATCTTTTTGACTAGACTACATACATTGGGTGAATGATAATCAATGATCCAATGGCTATGATATGGAAATTAAACCCCATCTCTATATATGGGATAGATCCTATATACATATATGGAAATGGAAAGACCTAATGGATATGATATGGAAATATGTGAATATATCTATATATGGGAGTTGTTCATGTTGATTGATCTACATTCATTCATTCCTATTATAGGATTACAGTGATTTATGTTGCATATGTAATTATAGGTGTGTTTATGTGTATGTGACTCAATTAATTATTCACTATTTATTATCTCCTCTATCCATATATGGGTGACCCATAGTTAGATATATAGGTTGTGCCCTATCTATATATGGTGGTATTCATAATATAGTATATATTCTATATAGAGGGAGATCGTCGATGACCTACTCTCTCAATTTAACAAGAAAGAGGAGGGTCTTATATATCTATATAAAAATGGAATATAACTATAGAGTATATAGCTAAGGGAGGAGGGGGATCCATATATATATCTATATGGTTAGAATACCTATCTATCTAATTGATTGACTTATTGATAAGTGTTCAATGAGATCACCATATATAGGGAACTAGATATGGTATGGATTGGCCAACTTCAATCCCATTCCAACTAGATATATGTATTTTTTATCCTCTATAAATTCTAAGGGGGCATGGTATCTATCCATATATATTTTGAGAGAAATAATATGTTGTGAAAAGATATATAGATAAGGGAAATTTTAAACAACCCTTGATGGACACACCAACATGATAATACTTAATAAGGACAAGGCCTAGTGAATCTAATGATTTGATGGGAATTAATCATCCATATGGTGTTATATATTGATAAATGGGGAGATATCCCTATATATATATATATATATATATATATATATATATATATGGGTATTGTTTACACCACTTTATTTTCTAAAAATTTGAGATTACTTATATTTTTTCATATTGATGACTTGCTATGGTAAAATCTACAACTATTTGTGGGCATCCTAGTTAATTGTTTTCATTTTGAAATTGCATTCTTATGTTAAATAATTATTAATTATTGTTGAATTTGATGAAACTATAATTTTAAAAATAATTAATTTCAAATAATAAATATATTGAATGAAAATATATTCAGTATTATATCATTGGATATTTAGATTAGAAGTTGTTTGAGATTTGTCTTGATGTGGGCTATAATAGTTCTAAGATTATTTGTCTATTTTTAGTGTTACAATTTTTCCTACTTGATTTGACCTATTAAAGTGACAAATAATGGTATTATCTTACACATATATTGTTTTGATGATGTATATTAGAAATCCTCTTGTATAAAGTTGATGTACATGTTCATTGGATTGTTATTAAAAGCCTAGTTGTTTGATAGGTATGTTGTTTATGATATTAGATTCAATGAATATTTGGAATGATGATCATGCCCAAGTTTTAGTTATAATATGATATAAGGTGGACAAAGTGACAGTTTAGACATTCGATGACCCATCTAATTGCAATTAAGACTATGGTTTTGGGGGATAAATTTGACTTAACCACAACATTGAATGGAATCAATGAGAAAATTCTAGAACCATATAATGTGTAGCTCAATAAAATATTTAATTTGATTTGAAACAAGTAGAGCTAACTTAGAATTTAATGTTATGTACTCACATTGGTTTTTTTCCTTTATCATCATTTTAACTATTACTAAATAGTTTGTTAATTTTGATTGGTTATTGGCTAAGTGAATTTGACATAATGGTAAATGGTGATTCAACATCCATTCCTAAGTTATTAATGCAAAGTTTGGCAAACACAAAATGGATAGTTATTTTTTTATAATCATTTTGTAATCTTTCTTGGTGAAAATAAAGCTTTTTCCACAAAAGGAGAAAGGCTGATTTTGGAAGAGCTTTGGGGATTTTTTTTGTTTACAAATAAGGTATGTAGATGCTACCATAATTATTATTCTCATAGAAATTTTTTTAATCAGTTTGAATGCTTGAAGAATAAAATTCATATATTCATTTTTTTTCATGGCATTATGGGATAGGACTGTTAAAAATCATATGTATTATAAGTTTGTTCTCAAATAACCATAAACATTGTATGAGTTGGATTTGGACTATGATCTTGTGAAACATGATACATTCAAGGTATTATTATGTTTAGTTTGGGAAATATCAAGAACTTTAAGGTTTTTAGTTGATATCAATTATGGTTTTCAAATTTGTAAGCTCAATAAATGATAGATTTTTTATAAGTTCAAAATCCTCTTGGTCTAGTTGTCAAAATCTTGCATGTGTATGAATCTTTAATGGTATTCTACAATTCATTTTTGGGTGTTGATTATTTTAAATTAAATATAAATGCACATGCACGCACGCACGCACGCATGCACACACACACACACACACACACACACACACACACACACACACACACACACACACACACACACACACACACACACACACACACACACACACACACACACACACACATGTATGTATGTATCTGTGTGTGTGTGTGTGTGAGCGTGAGCGTGTGTGTGTGTGTGTGTGTGCGTGCATTTGTGTAGACACACACACATGTATATATATGTATATATATACATATATACATATACATACATACATACAAACACACACACACACACAAACATACATACATACATACATACATACATACATACATGTGTGTGTGTGTGTGTGTGTGTGTGTGTGTGTGTGTGTGTGTGTGTATTCAAACAAGTGGTAAAGAAAGAATAAACAAAGAAATTAACAAGTTTTGGGTATTGATGTATTTTGGGATAATGTAATAGAAAGAATGATTATTTTTATTTTCATTCTTTAATTTTTATAGGGATATTTGAATACTAATATAATATGAAATTTCATTCATTTGGTGTGCATATTATGATTTAAGATGAGGAGACATTTTGAGCATGTATCTAAGAATGAAATTATTTGGAGAATCAGTTTAGGGCATATATAGTTCTAGGTTGTTGATAAGTGATAAGTTTTCCAACAAGTGCATTCTTGCATATTTTCTTTTTATGATGGCCTGAAATGAGTTTGTAAATGGCTATTTCAAGTTGTTTAGTTACATGCAGTAATTTTAATGATGAGGTTATAATAAATATTATGAATAAATTTCATTCACTAAGTTGTTCTTATGCATATTGTGGTCCATAAAATTATTCTGTATTTAAACCTTGTTGAATTTATATCAGGAAAGTAAGAGTTTCCCCTCAGTTGGGTTGTATCAAGACTGCATTTGGTTTGTGATAGTATGCAATGAATGTGTAATGAGATAGTTTAAATAGTGATGTTATTAAACCATGCTTGTTGATGTGGAAATTGTTATTTTGAATAAGTGTGAAGGATCGAGTATACAAAAATTTTATTCAATCATTCATAAATAGTTTATTTTTTAGATACATTTTTTGGGAGAATGTTGTGAAATATTATTGATTGATTTTCATGTCTTTGGTGATAACATGGATTTTATAAGGTTGTAGAATAACTTTGATATATATTTACTTGAATTATATTGTTAATTTATATGGAATTAACATTTTAGTATTTTAATTTTATTTAAATGTTATAGTCATTATAATTGTTTGGCATGTTTGATTTTTTAATATAAATGGTTGCAATGATTAGAGGGTCCCCACCTATTTAGAGTTGTTTTCAATATATTATTATTTAAGTTTGATCATAATACTTTAATAAAGTCTTTAACATGTATCAAGTTATAGCATTTAACTAGTTGGTTTTTAAAATACAATTAAATTTAAAAATAGATAACTAAAAGTTAGTTATAACTTATTTCTCAACCATATCTTAGAGAAATTACTTAAAAAGGAGATGAAAGTTACATCACAAAAGGGAGAAACATCTGATAGGTATTTTGAAGACTATGAGCTATTTCAAAATTATTCATCTTTCTCTTTTTCTATGTGACATCTCTGAGATGATATAACTTTTGTAGATATACCAATAATACATTCTCTAATGGATAAATAACATGCACAATCAACACAAGTATATCTAGGTTTATTTTTTAGTTTATAAATTGATTATCTGAAAGTGATTAAGTCTAATATCTTACGATGATTGTAGAAAAACACTCATATACACAAAATTTGAAGTACTTAGCATGAATAATAATTATTACATTTCCATATGTGAGACTTTCTTGATCTTTTCAAACTGTAACAATTATATTTTCAAAGAATTTTTTTTACATGAAATTTGTTTCTCAATAAATTTTGTTCCATTTTCTATTAAGATGACTCTTTTTTAAGACTCCAATTTTTTTTGTATTGTTTTTTTGTTCTTTTATTTGATTAGATTTAGTCTTTTCAGTAAGTTTTGTTTAGCTTTAGAATATTGCTAGTCAAATTGTTTAGTTCATTTATTTATTTATTTTGATTTAATTTATTTGATGTTTAATAGTTTACTTATATGTTTTATTCTTGTTAGAGCTATAAATTTCTAACTGTATCAATGTTTAACTTACTAACTAGAGTCTTAAATTTTAAATTTTAGATTGAATTTAGTTTGTTTATTTTTTGTTTAGATGTTTGTTTACTTTTTAAAAATATTTTAGTTTATGTTTGTGTTAGTCTTGGAGTATTGCTTAACATGTTTTCTTATTGTTTCTATTTATTCATTACCTTACATATAAGATGTTCCTTTTTAATAATCTAAGTATTTTGTCCTTCAAAGGATTTCCTAACTCATAGGATTTGCTCTATTGGATAGATTAGATGATAGTTTTATATATGATTTGAGATTTATTAATAGAATATTGAAGAAATGATTGATATACTAGATTAAAACATTATTTACAAGTATACTCTTTTTGACATGGTCGATATAATGTTACGATTGATCAAATTTATAATGTTTGTAAGATTGATTTAGATTTATCATTAAACATATTAATCTATAAAACTTTAAAAAACCATTATACACATCTTTTGAATCAATTCTCATTCCTTAGACCCTTACTATTAGACTAGTATGATTCCACTTTAACCTTCATGATAGGTGAAAGGGTTGATTTGTTGACATGACATTATTCACCATCAACAAATTTGGCCACTCCATTAGGGAATTTTAAATCAAATTTTGTATTTATCCATTATAATATTCAAATATTCATATTACCATAATTGGTCACCAATTTTAGTCCATAGTTATCATAACTTATCACTTGGATTTTGGTTCTAGTTTAGTGAATATTTATTTCTTGGTTATGGAAAACATAGGTGAGCACACTTTAGAATGGATGTACACCCAAATATTAATTGAAAATAAAGTAGATCAAAGTATAATAGCCTAATTTACACTTGATTTGGAATAAAATGAATCCATAGGAGAATATTTTATTGTCTTTTTTTTGGAAATTAAATGAAATCCCTATTTCTTTCTAACCAAGTGGTAAACTTTTCTTTCTCTATTAAAAGAATAATTTACCTGATAATTATATTGAAATTATTCATAAAATTGGTATTTTTGGCTTTAGCTGAGTATTGATATATGCTCACATTCAAAGATAAATTCAAGATTTTTTTAATTTTTTCTCACTCAATCATGATATGTTCAAATGCAAAATATCCTATGATTTAATGTTCATTTTAACATAAATTTCGTAAAAAATTTAATATATTTTACTTGTATGATCAAATCATGGCATACGATATTAAAAATGATTCTCAATATTTAACATATAGTCTAGATTATTCATCATTTTGATTTAGAACCTAATCCTAATTGTTCATCAAATTCACATTTATAATAATCTAATTTTTTTTGATATACCTTATCATTTTTTTTTTATCTCAATTTCATTTTCTAATGACAATCTTTATTAGACAAAATTATACATGAATTTATTTTAGATATAACTAATAGAGAAGATGATGATATTTGTTAAAATTATGACTTGAAAAATCCTAATTTAGATATTGAAATTTCTTTATAGTCATAACTAGTTTACTTTCCCAATAGAAACCATTTCTCTCCTTATAGTTTTACTACTGTCTATAATAATATCATAGCTAAGTTAGATTCTTATGATAATTATCCTATCACCTTTGATTTCAAATATCACCCTTAAGATAAAATTTTTGATCTCTAAAATATTGGATTTAGTGTTATAACAACAAAAAAGAAATTTTAAGATATTTATGGTATAGATATTAAACTGAGCAATAAATTGATGGAGATGAAATATGAAAAAAATGATTTTCTAGATTGTGAAAATCCTAATGTGATATTACCAAGTGAGTATGATATATTTCATGATATTTCAACTTTAAATTAAAAATAAAAAGACTTGATTAATAACATATATTATGAATGTTTTAAATTTAATGACTTTCCAAAGTTTGAAATAATAACTCATATTGAATATATCAATCATGAAGCTATTTAAAAATCTTTAATAAAGATCAATATGGAAGATACGCTTAAGCAATCAACTTATGTTCTTGATATATATTCAATTTATCCAAAAAATATTCATGTCTTTTTGAATCATAGAGATAATATTTCATATACAATACAAGAATGAGAAATAGCTAAAGTTGTAAATAAGGGAAAGTGAAGCTAATCTAAAAATCAATCCTAGCTCAGAGAAGATAAGTCAAACTAGCCTTTTTTCTTGTTGGTACATTTAGACAATTAGGCTCATGACCGATATGGATATTATAGACCTAACTAAGGGGTATCTTACCATACAATATCACTAGAGAGGGTTCTAAAAATTCTATTCAATAAATACCACATAATAACCCAATCTATGTCATATGGTTTCAAACAATAGTAAATAATAAAGTAAAGTAAATATAATCTAGTGCTTACCAAAGATTTTGGCATAAATGGGCGATAATAAACATAAATTAAATATGAAAACAAGAAATATACTTAAGTCAATATAGAGGTAATCTTAATTCATGGAAAGACAAATATATTGATAAGCCAACATATGAAAATCTATAAAATTAGAGCAAGAGTTAGGAATACTTACCTTAAAGATGATCCCATCGACCCTCAATCTCTCCCTTGGGTAATGATGTATTTCAAGAGGTTATTGTGGTCGATAAGGATAACAAATATAGTTTAGATATAGGCTAAAAATTTTCTCCTACACATCCAAAATATGTTTCAAATAACAAAATATTCTTCTCTCCAAAAAAGTATGAAACCTTAAGTAATGACTCGAGTAGAATGGTGGATAAATAGATGTGTAAATGAATGAGTTTATCTATCTCTATCCTTAAAATTGGGTTGAAGGATGTGTTTATATAGTGGGATCTAATCCTAAACTCTTCCAAAGTTTTAGCTAACATATTTAGCCTAGTTGACCTAGTTGTTTAAGGAATAATATAGTTAGGTCCCACACTAAGCTAGTTGGGTAGACTTAGTCCTATAATGTGCTAATTTCCTAAAATAAGGTCAACCCATTTAATTATGTTTGGAGGATGAAAAAAGGATGTTTTAGATTATTTAGGGTCTATTTAAAGTGGTTGTTAGAATAGGTTCTTGGGTTCACCATAACATGTTAATTATAGGGATATCTCCCATGATTTAAGGAAGAGATTGTAGGAAAGGAGAAATAATTGAATGGTATTTAATTTTATACTAGGATTGTAGAGGCTTAACATAATATTAGGTAATCCTATGAATTTCCACCTAGATAATTTATGGAAATACTCATGTGTGAATACATAGTTATCAACTCTTAGAGAAAATATATTTTAGTAATCGATTAACATAAGAGGAATTCTAAATAGTGGAAGTAATTCATAGAGATATCTTGATGAATATTATCATTACATAGAGATATTATGCAATAACATCTAATTTCACAATAATCAGATTATATTACATAGAAGATAGAGTTCATTTCATCATAATTAATATTTTAACACATAGTAGTATAATAAAGATAAAAACAAAATAAGAAACACAAAGCCATCATATTAATCACCAATTATAGTCTTACTTACAATCCTTATACTATTAGACACTCATTGCACATTCATTTTAGATATCCCAAGGCTAAACTCATTTTTTTGTGCATTCATAGGAAACTTTTATCAAATATCCCTTGTATAATATAACCCAAAATTTTCCAAATTTTTCTACTATAATTCATAGGAATATATAATCCTAAAAACTATAATGTTATAACCATGATGTCTATACTTAGTGTCCATGTCCAGGTATGCAAACCTAAATATTACATGTACATGATCCCAATTGGAAACATAATATCATCATAATAGTATTTTATAATAACCACTAACCAAAAAGAAACCATGGTCCTTATCCACATGGCACATTAATATATTTAAGTGGTTAGTGTACACATTACCTAGCTAACACTTTATCAAACTTAAACTTTTATCTAGTACTAAGATAAAATCATAAATAAACTAGACTATGTAGAAAAAATATAGGTAGAATGCACATAAATATAGATCACTTAAGGTGTTATTTTCTAGTTTTCACCCATTACACACTACTTAGCTACCCTCATGTGTTTTTAACTAAATAGCAAGCCAATATACTACCATTTTAGGTTTTTAATAGACTAGAAAAACTAGATGGTCTCCCTTATCAGTTTTTAACCAACTTAACCTTGCATATTCCTATGGTCCTACCAAAAGAAAAATTAGTAGGAAAACTTTAAAAATTCCCCATTGCAAAATAAACATAGCTAGATGGAGGAAGCATCGATGGATAAATAGATGCAACTAGTGGTTGCAAAGTAGATGGAGTACTCTATGAAGAACTATAAGTAGAAATATTCTTATGACATAACCATTGTTAAAGTATGAATTGGAGGAATAATGGTAGTTACATAAATTATTAGAGTGAAGGTACTATCAAACTCAACCACGTCTATCTTATAATTTTACTAGTCAATCAAGTACTCTTGAATATTACATAGAAGTGCCTATAATGGAATCTGAGCATACAATAGTTGAGAAATATCATTATCTATAGTAGAAAAAAGATTGAATTTATCATTAGTCATTTTTTTAGAGATATCAACATGAATATGGGTGAGATTCTCAATATGGTATTGTGATTAGATATCTAAAAACTTATTTTATAGAATTTGAGTCTGCTAAGTCTATAATTATTGCATGAACGAGTCTTTAGCTTACATAGATGATTTAAATGTAGACACAAGTCCAAAAAAAGTGAAATATGGATTGAACATTATGGTATTAAAATAAATCATAGTGTTAAAATTAGGTAGCACATAATTCCATATCATATCCACTTGTGTTTTCTATTTGATCAACTAATGGGCCATAGTTATGTCCTAGTTGATCACAATAATGAGGTCAACTTGATAAAGATTCAAGATATCTCATAACTCATTTGACTCCTTCTTGATATTATAACCTTGTACTTCAATATTGTTGACCTATTGTATTATCACCTAATATTACATAAGTTTTGCTAATATATTTAGAATTTTCATGCTATATAGCATAAAACTAGGGCCCACAACTTGGGAGTAAATGGTGGGGTAATAATCTTTAATTAAATTAACATTATTTCTGAGCACACTCCACATGCCAAATTTATCCTTGTGATCTAGTAATTTGACTCAAGAGAGGATGGTTAGTATGGTTTTAGTTTCAAAATGAAAACAAAATGAAAGAAACACACTAACTAGCATAACATGTCTAGGCCTAGACACTAGGGAGAGCTTAGTTACCAAACATGAGTAAAAAACACAAATAAAATTAAAAATAAACCCTCTTTTACCTTCCTTGGATGCTCCAAAATGCTTGTTGTAGTGGATTTCTTAGCTTATGCTCATGAATTCCTTAGCAATGGAAGCTTGGCTACCTCAATCTCTCCTTGGCACCTTTGGCTTGTGGCTTGGCTTAGCTTGGAATCAATTTGGCATGGTAACAATAACTACAATGGATTCTTGAAGACATTTGTGCATTATAAATTTTCAAATAATATCTTAGAAATGATGTTCATGGCCTCTCTATTTATAGATTTTTGAGAATGTCTAGAATTAACTTGAACAATCCATCCTGAGATTGAGATGTGTGGTTGATGATTAATTTAATTTTTGGAATTAAGTTTATAATTATCCTCATCATGAAATTAGAAAAAGTGGAATTTAAGATGCATGTATGGCATCATGGAAGTCATTGATGAGGCATGGAAGGCATGAATCCTAATATTTATAGCATTTATGGCCTAGGGATGTCTTCCCAAGAAATGAGGTCACCTGATGATGTAGGTATTCAACATTCATTTCCAAAAATATTTTTTCAACAAGTTTCCATGGAATTATTAATTAGGCCTTGATTTGGGTTAATTATCTCCTTAGCATGATTAAGCACTTTGTGCACAAATTACTCAAATTGATCATAATACCTTAATATTGGTCCAAAATTTAATTAGATTGGAATTGGAAGGAAATATTAGATGCATTAGATCCATATTAACATTTATGATGTTACAAATAAAAAATAACAAAGGAACATGTCTCGTGTAAGAGGTTTGATAACAAAGAGCAATCTAGAGCACCTAGGTGTAAAATTGGCATTTTGACTCAAAATGATCTAATCAAAGTTAGCTAGCCCATAAATTACATTACCTGATTTAATGATACTCTAGCCAAAAGCAGAACTTGAACATGTCAATTTCATATCATTTAGCATGTTTTAGCATTTTTAGGACAAATTATGCATTTTAAGTGGAAATTAGCCAAAATCCTGATTAGAGGTTATCGATGACCAGATTTAGGTGTCTATAATTTGCCCCTATTTGAGAAGGTGTAGCAAGCTATAAGCATAGTAACATCTTCTCAAAGAATTAAAAGTTCATGTATGCCTACAACTATAATGGTGATAAACTAACTATATGATGCCCCCTTGAGGGAATGGTTGGCATAATTAAGTTGGCAAATGGTCCCTTAAAAAGAAAGAAGTGAAATGAGGGGACCAAAGAAAGGAAAGATGATGGGGTGAAAACAAAATGATACTAAAAAAATAATCAAAATCATTGAGAATACAAGTGGGATGGTGTATAATGATTTTCTCAAAGGTGGTTATAAACATTATACCCTGATAATGGCAACGTAGTATGATAACACAAGGATTTGTACAAAGGTGGTTATAATCATTGAGAAGATGGATTTGCCCCAATTAGGATAGACAAAAAATAAAATAACATGCCCCTATATGGGCAAAAAAATGGAAGTGGTGACAATAAAATGATTTGCCCAAAAGTGATTATAATCATTGAGAAATGCAAGTGGGATGTTGTGAAATGATTTGCCCATAGGTGGTTATAGTCATTGGACCCCAATTATGGAAAACATGATAAACTTAGTCAAGGAGGATGATAACTTAAAATAGAGGGTAATGATGAATTAAAATAACCTACTAGTAGGGGGATGTTCATCTAAACTAATAAATATTAAAATTCTTTCATGTTTAATTACTCTATTTGGGATATGATTAAGATGGAACTAGGATGTCAATACTGAGGAGATGCCACCATTGCTGAATATACTTCTTGAAGCTAAGGCTTGTTGTATCACATGTCAATAGGAATCATGGTATAACATCATGAGGACTTGGCTAAAATATGCATAAGGACTGATTCCCATAATCTAATACTCAATAGAAAACAATGCACCAATGATAAAAACCATGATGAAAATGTAAACATATGAATATGGATGGATTTGATTATAAGTGTGGGAAAGGAATCACCCAATGAAAAAACATAAACTAAATCAAGGTAATAGTATTGAAAGGAAACAAATAGGTAGACAAACAAATAAAATAAGTAGAAATAAAGAAACAAATAAATAATGTAATAGAAACCATATGAACATTGCCCCTAGAAAATAGGTGATAACTAAACAAAAAAATAAAATGGGGGAATAGAAAAAAAAGAAGGGGTGACCAAGCTATCTCCATATTCACTAGGCAAGTAGACACTACCTACATAGTTTTATGGATGTAATATCCAATAAAAAACTTTAGGAAAAATATAGTTCTCCTAGGGAATGGGAAGAATGTGATAACTAATGAAAACAAACAAAATGGATGTGATAGAAGACAAGGAATGGTCTTGGAAAATGGAAAGTGCATGAGAGAAAAAGGCTAGAAAGGATGGGGAAAATAAATGACAAGTGATTTGCTTGTAACATAGTAATGGTTCCTAGAATCCTTAAGGTAAAGAAATGGTCAATGTTTTTATTATTTTTTAATGATTTTTCAAAAAAAATTGAAATTATTTTGGAGTGTCTCAACTCAGTAAAGAATTTTGAGACACTAAATGGTTCAATCTCATAAAATTATGAGAGCATGGCTTAGGTTTCTCACAAAATTGTGAGATCGTTCAAACTTAAGTTGCTCACAAAATGACAAGAGTATGGCTTCGGTTGCTCATAAAATGGTGAGAGCATGGCTTAGGTTGCTCATAAAATGGTGAGAGAGTGGCTTAGGGTGACTAATCTAACCTTAATAAGTATCAAGCACTACCTACATAGTCCTATAGTAGGACCTCAAGTCACTGTAGTTCTACCCTATATCAAAGAAATTTGACTAGTGTAGAAGTCAATTCAAACAAAATAAGGACAGTTGGTAAAAAGGCCTAGTATGACATAAGAAGTGGAAAGTTGGTATGTCAAGGCTTAATATTTCACCTAATTTTCCCATAGGTGGTTATAAATAGGAAATAATAACATATATCAATGGTACTAATTTTCCCAAAGGTGGTTATAATTAGTAGCAAGATCGGTGGTAAGAAAGGAATAACAAATGAAGGATGCAACTACCAAAAATTCTATCATAATATTCTAAAATATGATTTCTATCTAAAGTAATTGAACTAAATGATGAAAATAATCAAATACCTTGATGCTAAAAATGCATAACAAATGGCAAAAAACCAAGGTCAAATGGGCTAGGCTCTAGAACACACTGGGTTGATAGAACAAATTGGTAAAAGTGGATATGATGAAGAGGATGGTATTTGTACAAAGAAGAATAGTAATAAAATGGTATAACTAAAATGGTATTTATAGATAATACACTTTATCATTCAATCATAGTACCACTTGAGATGAATAATATTCATAAGCTCTAGAAGTTCATTTATGTCTAGTGTGGCAAGTCTGTATGCTCCTAATCCATAATCTATAGTAATGATGAAAGGCCATATCTAGTTTGGTTTGAATTTCCCTTTATACTTCTTCTCATCCATGGTATTCTTTTGGTTTTATTTAAGAACAAGATCACTAAGTTCAAATGTTTTATACATAATAGACTAATTATAGTGGCCTTTGAGTTGGTTTTGCTATGATTGAAGATTTTTGAGTGTGGCTATACATTTCTCATCAAGTAGGTCTAGCTCTTCTAGGCAAGCTACTTGATAGTCATGATCATCCAAGACATACTTGAAGAGATGAATAGTGAAGGCAATTTGACCTCAATGGGAAGGATGGATTTAGTACCATAAATGAGTATAAAATGGCTCATGTGGAGGTATGATGATTGGTATGGTATGCCCAAAGGGTAGGGAATATCTACAAGTGTTAATCATGATCAGCATCATTGATAATCTTTTTAAGAATATTGAAAATGGTTTTGTTGGATGACTCAGCTTAGCCATTACCTTAAGGGTAATATGATATAGAAAAATGTTATGTGATGTTATATTCAATACATAGCTAGTTTATAACCTTATTTTTGAATGATCCTCCATTATCATATATAATGTCAGAGGGGATACCATAGTGGCAAATGAGATGGTTGAAGATGAATTTGGAAATTTGCTTTCCAGTCACATAAGTGAGGGGTATAGCTTCAACCCACTTAGTGAAATATTTAGTGGTGGGAAGGATATGTTTATGGTATTTAAAGAAGTGGGGTTGATCTTCCCAATGAGATCAAGTCCCCATATAGAACATGGCCATGGTGTTAACATTGATTTTAGAGTTTTTACTAGGGCATGAATCAGATTAGCATGCCATTGACATTTGTCATACTTTTTTACATATGTAGTGGCATCTACATCCATTATGGGCCAATAATAACTAGTACACAAGATCTTTTTGGATAGGACTTCCACACTAGAATGAGTACCACATACTCCATGAACTTCTCTTAATGCTAGTGTAGACTCTACTAAATTTAAATAATGAAGCAGAGTTCTATCAAAACTATGATGATAAAGGGTGGATCTAAGTAGAGTGTACCAAGTGGAATGATGAATGAAGTATTTATTTTGTTTTTGAGATAAGTTAGGTGGTATAGCTTAGTCATAAATGTAGTTGTAAAGGTTTGAGTACCAAATAGAATTAGGACTAATAATATCACAAATAATTATAACCCTTGAAGGTTCATGAGCTGGTGCTAAAAAATTCCTAGTGAGGAATTAATACTCTCTAGCTTTATCTATTTGTTGAATTAGAGATCCAATAGTATCCATGGCATCTTTAGTTCTATTACTAACCCTTGGTATGTGCTCAAACTGAATGCTGGTAATTTGTTTTTTAAGAGTGTCGATCATGGATTTATATGGAACCAACTTGCTATCTTTAGTCTAAAAATGATCTATGACCTGATTGATGATTAACTAAGAATCACCATAAACTTGGAGATGAGATATATTCTAATGCACTAGATGTTGAAGTCTTGTAATAAGTGCTTCATACTTAGGCATGTTTTTTTGTAAAATGAAAGCCGATTTTAAATGATTTAGGGATTAGATCCCCCTATGGTGTAATAAATAATAGGCCTACCTTATATCCATGTGAAGTAAATGAACCATAAAAATATAGCTTCCAAGGCTGATCCTAAAGGGGTGTGTTAATGATGGTCATTATGGATTCATTAGTAAATTGAAATGTGAGTCGTTGTGTGTCTATGAGAGGTGCTTCAACAAGTTGATCACAAGAACTTATCCTTTGATTGTCTTTTGAGTGATATAATTTATGTCAAACTCACTAAGAAGCATGATCCTTTTATCCACTCTACCTTGTAAAACTATTTTAGATAGTAGATACTTGAGCAGAACTACTTTTGAAATGACCATGGTCTTATTATTCAACATGTAATGGTATAGTTTTTGAGCTATGAAGATCATGGCCAGACAATCTTTTTGAATAGGTGCATAGTTATATTCATATGTAAATAAGGTAAAACTTAGGTAGTATATGGCATGCTCTTTTACATTATCATCATGTTGAGCCAAGAGTGGCCCCTAGAGCATGGTCAGTAGCTGATAGGTATAACAAGAATGACTTTTCTAGCATATGAGGTAATAAAATAGGTAGATTAACAAGATAGTCTTTGATTTGTTGAAAAGTTATTTGGAAGTGATCATCCTAGTTAAATGCAACTCCCTTATTCAAAAGGTGTGTAAATAGATGGCACTTGTTTTCTAACTAAGATATGAAGGATCTGATTGAATGGATCTTACCCTATAAACTATGGAGTTGATTTACAATTTGTTGGTGGTAGATTCTCGATTATAACATGGACTTTAGTTGGATCAACTTTAATACCTCTATGAGACATGATGAAACCAAGCAGCTGACCTAAAGTTACATTAAACAGACATTTATTTGGATTGAGTTTGACTTTATACCGCCATAATCTTTCAAATATATTACATAGCAATGTTGGATGCTTAGCCCTAGTTTTGGATTTTCCTAATATGTCATCGACATAGTCTTCAATAATATCATGCATCATATCATGAAATATGATAGTAATGGCCCTTTGATATGTATCTCCAACATTATTAAGGCCAAATGACATTACCTGATAACTAAATGTTCCCTATGGAGTGGTGAATGTTGTTTTATGTTGGTATTATAGTGTTATTATGATCTAGTTATATCCTAAAAATCCAACCATGAGAAAGCATTTCATAACCTATCATGGAGTTGATGATCATGTAGATATTAGGCAAGGTAAAATCATCTTTAGGAAAAGATTTGTTGATGTCTCAAAAATTGGTACAAATTTTGATCCCTTCAAGATTTTTACTAACAAGTACCACATTAGAGATCCATTTTGAGTAATCAATGGATCAGATATATCCTAATTCTAAGAGTTTTTCAAACTCTTTATTTACCAATATAGCAATGTGAGGATGCATCTTACGTAACTTTTATTTTATTGGTTTGGTGTTAGGATTAACCACAAGGTGGTGTAGAACTAAGGTGGGGTCTAAACCTAGCATGTCAAAATAGGCCCATGCAAAGATATCTACAAATTCTCTCAATAGAGTTGTAAAGATGTCATGTTCCTCTTTAGTGAGAGATGTGCCTAATTTTATCCATTTTAGGTTTGATGGAGTCCTGATATTTACCTCTATTATATCTTTAATTAGAAGCATCAAACCATCTTCTAGGATAGTAGGCAATGACTTGAACTATTGGATTATGTCAAGGTCCTCTATTAGGACTTGCTCTTCAAATTCTCCTAGGCATGATGAATTTGAGTCCCTTAATGGGAGATCTAGCCATGTGACAAAAATAGTCAAAACTTATCAAAGAATATAATCAAATACTTGTTGATTAAATCTAAACTTAGATCAATAGGCAAGTTCATCATTGGTGGTCTCCTAGTCTAAATTCAAAAAAAAAAATGAACACCCCCATTTAATGGTGTCTGAAAGAGGATTTCACCACTAGACTAGCCTTTATCTTTACTTTTTCCCTAGTCAAAAAGTGCCTCAAAGAGGTTTTCACCTTGGGACCTCAACGTTTTACTTATTTGTTTTTGGCTAAGGGTGTTCACTCACTCTCCAAAATAAGCTACAAGATCCAATGTGATTGAGAATCTTGATTTGTGATCTCCCAACAGAACATTGTCTCTAAGGCCTAAAAAGTCATATAATACCTCATCATCCTAGAACTCATCAATCAATTGATTGAATTCTTGTTGGTCCTAATCTATCAGTTGGGGATAATATAATGGCAAAAGGTTGTGATGAATGACTAGGATAAGGGTACAAATGACATGGTTATCAAATAGTTTGGTTTTAGCTAGGTCATCAAAGGTGAGGCAATGATCAGACTCTACTTCACTATTGGCATCATCATCACTAGTTTTTGGTGATGGAGTTTGAATAAGATATATGGGGTCACCCCCAAGAAGTTTAAATCCAAGTCCATAAGGTCTCTCATATTTAGTCATGGAAATTGGCTTGATAGTTCCTTGTTGATTCAGTCTGAGGCCTCTTCCTTCATAGTTGTGATCCTCCATGATCTTATTGGGAATATGATACTTTGCATTTTTTTAACAATCAGCTTGGTTGTCATTATATAACCATGATTCATCCCCTACAAGAGGGTTAGGTTCAAGGCTAGATGTTGGTACAAATGTGATAGCTCCATTATCTTTGTTCTTTTATTTCTAATGCATATGTGGGGTGCATTTAGGTTTCCCAAAGGTTTTTAGATTTTAAGTAGGATTAGTAATATAAAATGTATCATGGATACATACTCTCCTGGTACATTATCTGAAATTGTTAAATGATTAAAAGCTTCTAGAGGTATCATGTGGGAAAGGGAATCTAAGGTATTAGGATCTATACAATTATTTGATGAAGGATCAATAAGTATAGCCTTTCTTTTATGCTACTTGGAAGTTAGATTCATGTTATATTGATAACTATAGCTTTGAAATTTGGCCTCAAAATGCTTACAGTGTTCATATGGGTGTAAATCTCTAGGAATATTTACTTCCATCCCTGAGTGGGAAAACTTGATACATCTGGTATAATATTAATGGGACTACATGAATCTCATGTAACTAATGCCTACCCAGAAGCATATTGTATGATAACTCAAGATCAATCACATGGATAAGTGTATCATGGGTCAAAATCCCAATGATAACTAGAAAAATAATAGTTCCTTATGATTCTCTCTCCTGATTATCATAAGATTTGATGGTTATCATTTCTGGTTGGGGATCTGCCATTGTGTACCCAAGAAGATTTATGAGTTTTACAGACACTATGTTAAGGCTAGATCCATTGTCTACAAGGACACATTTCACTTTATGTCATGTTATATAAAATTATATGTATAATGGATTATTATGGAGTGAACCAAGGGAAGATAGATCACTTTGGTTGAATGTGACTTGTTGGGCTAGAGCTAGGTGTGTAACCAAAGCTTGAAATTTATCAGGGGATATGTCACTAGCAATAGTGGGTTGGGCCAAAAACTGATTCAAGGTGTTCTTGTGGATTATTCACATTCAGAACAAATCTAAAATAGAAATTTATGCTAGTGTCTTCTACGATTGTTCCACAATATCAAACTTCTTGTCTTGGTTAGGAGTGAATGGTTTATTCTGAGGCTGAATGATTGGTTGGATGATAGGTAAAGTGGTAGATGGTTGTGGGCCTATGATAGTAATATTTTACCTCTAATTTGTGATTCCACAATTAGGATTAAATACTAGACCATTATTGCTAACAAATTATAGGAATGGTATGGACTAGGCAAGATAAGTCTCAGTTATTGATGCACTTACATGTGGTCACGTGGTAAGGATGAATTATCGATATAGGGTCCAAAAGGGGAAGTCCTAATTTTTTGGTTTGCCTATATGCATTCTCAAGTCAAAGAAGGATTATCCATGTAATCTTTCTAAATGTCAGGGATGGTGGACTTGGTATAAGGAAAATTAGAAGTATGAACACAGCCCTCTTAGCTAAACAGGGGTGGAGGGTTTATCAAGAAAATAAAGAATGTAGTAAAATATGGAAGCACAAGTACTTATTCAAGGCAAAGTCACTCCATGATTTCTTTACTACACCAGACATTTCTCATCTTTCTGCCATATGGGGGGCAGTCCAGGGAACAAAACATGTTTTAGAAGAAGGAAGCTCATGGAAAGTTGGCAATGGTAAAAAGGTGAAGTTCTGGGAAGATATTTGGTTAAGAGGAAAACCGTTACACGAAGAAATCCAAGATAAAGATGTTATAGATAGATGCAAGAAAAGAGTGGGAATAACGGTTAACCAATACTGGTAAAACAACTCTTGGGTAAACCTCACTGACTATGATCAAGATCTCAAGGATATTCAATTATCCCTAAATGCTATATCTCTATATTCTAACCATTGAAAATTGTGTTTGGCACAATGAGCCAAGTGGACAGTTTAAAGTTTCTTCCATTTTCACCTCTAAGGGAAATGGTAGCAAACCATTATGGATGAGAGCCTAGATTAAGGGGCTCATCCCTAAAATCAAATTCTTTTTCTGGACCCTTCTCCAAAACAAAATATTGACTTTGGATAATTTACAGAAATGCAGAATTAATATTGTAAATAGGTGTATTCTTTGTAAAAAAGACCTTGAAGATAGAGATCATCTGTTCGTGAATTGTTCCTTCACTCAGCTAGTTTGGAAGGAAATTCTCAATTTGTGGGGTATTACATGGGTTCACCACAAAAATGTGGAATTATCTCTCAAAAGCTGGTACTGCCCCTAAAAGAATCTCAAAGTTCTTTTTTTAATGGAAACTTACTCTTCCCCATATTTGGTGGGGAATATGGAAGGAAAGAAATAATTAAATCTTTAGAAATAAAGAACTTCCTGGATGGGTGGTAGAACAGAACATCATTAGAGCTTTAAAGGAGAATTTTTTATCACAAAAGAATCCAAGCTCAACTTTCCAAGTGGATAATCTCTTAAGGACGGATAATCCTATTGGTAAACCTGATAATCCCAGATCAGGAGTTACTTGGAATGTTCCCCCTCAAGGATGGATTAAAGGAAACTTTGATGGTCCTGCCAAAGGGAACCCAGGGAATGCAGGTTGTGGTGGAGTTTTGAGAAACCATATGGGAAAGGTAATTGATCCTGTTGTAATCCCCATTGGTAAATAAAATTGCCACATTGCCAAAGCTATAGCTGCCCTTCAGACTCTCAAAATAGCTATGGACTTGGGATATCCCAAATTGTGGCTTGAAGGGGACTCATTGAATATTATAAATATTCTTAACAATATAAATACTGTGTCTTGGACCATAGAGGATAAGGTAATGGAGATGAAAACATTAATAATTTTTTTTGAAGAAGTGATTATAGCCCACACCTTTTGTGAAGCCAATGGTGTTGCAGATTGGCTAGCTAATTGTGCAGTCTAGGCAAGTCAAACAGTGAGGTGGCATGAAACATTAGAAAATAATGTGGATTTGAGGGCACTCATTCTTCATGATGCAACCCATGCAAAGGAAGGAAAGATTAGAGTGTAATAGAAATATAATGAGTAGGAGGAGTGGCAGTGCGGGGAAAGGACAACAATCATTAAAGAGGAAGGCCCTCAAGAGTGAGAAGTGGATCCTGAATAAGCACAAACAAAGCTGACTTTCCAATCAATTTGGTAGTAGGTGGGATCATTGTAAAGACCATAACAACTGGGTTTCAAAGAAAATGAGAATGGCACATGAAAGGAAGGGAGAACCCTAGAAATAGGAACCCAAGAGCTGTGATGAATGGAAAGAGAAACAAGAAGTCTGGAGAATTCTATAGAAAGGAAAAGTTGTGAGCTATATGGAAAGACTCCATGGGTCAAAACTGCATATCACTACGGTTTTTTTCAAAAATTGGACTGATGAAAGGGTCACCCTACATGGTATCACCGTGAACTTAATAGAGGATTTTATAGCTGAGGTTACAGGGCTGCCTACAGATGGACTTAAATTCTCCAAGCAGAAAAGCATTTTGAATGAGGCCTTTTGTAAGTTCCCCAAAATGGATGAGGAAGAACAGAAGCTGGTCAAGAACGGGGATTTCTATGAATTGGATCAGATTAAAGGGATATGGATGGATGTCATAAGCTGCATAAGGGAGTTCTTCATCCTAGATAAAAGAAGTAAGTGAGTGCACAAATTCCACTTTGTCTTCCTTAACCATTTCAGGCACAAGGTAAGTTTGTCTTTTCCCTTTTATCTTCGCTTCTCCTTGGTCCAAAGTTTATATGCTCATAGGAAAAAAGAAACACACCCTATCCTACATGAAGGCCTTATTCTGCTAGTCAAAAGCTATTACAAGAATAATGCAATGGTAAAGCACCCCAAACAGGGGAAAAACAAGGAGTCAGGGAATAGAAAGAGTGAAAGTGTAAATGGGAAAGGCAAAATCAAGCTCTCTAGTGCTAAAAAGTAGAATGTAGAAGAAGATACGGAACAGGAGAGAATTGAAAAACCCAGGGAGGAAAAATTGGAGGAAGAAGAAGGAACTGAAAGCTAGGATACAAACTCTAATGAGGATGAAGAATGTCCTGAGAAGAATGAAAAAGATGATGTCAACACAGAGGAGGATTCTGCAAATAGAACTAAAGATATGGAGGAAAATCAGAAAGTGTCAGAGGATGAATTTGTCCAGGATGGCCCTGTTGAGGACCCAACTTCAAAGAATGAAAAGGAAACTATAGGTCAAGATGATAATCAAGATATGGATATGGAAATCTAAACTGGAATTAAAGAGCGGGAACAAGAGGGTTGAGAGGATATCTTTGAAGAAGCCAGGAATAGTGCCAATAAAAATTCTAAGGAATGGAGAGGGAAGAAATAAAATGATGAAACACACACACCAATGACTTGGGTTAATTGCAAAACAGAGGCATCTTCCCAATTTGATTCTTGGACGTGTAGGGAGATTATGGATCTCAAAAGGAAAGTGGAAACTATGGAAGATACCCTGAAAGCTGTATGGAAAAAAATTAACAATATGGAAAATCAGATAAGAGAGATCCCGGTCAAACTCAAAGCCTCTGAGAATAACCTCCGAGAACTTATTAAGGACAACACAATGAAAATGGAGGAAGTTACGTCCAATATTTGTGCTGCTGTTGTCAATATTGGAAAAAGAGCCAATGCGGAGACCAAAGCCTTGGAGGGACCTAGCAAAAAGACGAGACAAAGTTCAAGAAAGAAGGTGACACAAAAAGGAGTCATGATGGCGGCAACCACTACCCAGGATACTGTTATGAAAGGAAAAGAAACTATGAAAATGATATTGGAACTGGATGAATAATCTGGTTCCTCTTGTTGGTTATGAAACTGGTCCTATTCTTTCTTTTCTTTTTGTAATCCTTTGCCTTTGGTGTAACCAGATCTCTGTTAAATTTGGGTTTTGACCGGTAGTCTTTTTGGTGGTTTTAGGTCCATTAAAAACCTATTTTTGCTACTTCCTTGTTGTAGTTTTTTAGGCTTTGCCTATGGTTTTGGATGATCTTTCTTTCTTTCCTTGTACTAGGGTTTCAAGGCCCCTTCAAAACCTGCTTTTTCCATAATCTAAAACAATAGACTTAACTGATTAGTGTTTGGTCTAGGATTAATAAAGATGGTATTAACTCTACCCCCTATAGTATGACCCACAACCCTATTGTATTCATCTACAACTATATGGTAGGTTTGTTGTTTGTTATCATTTTGATCTTGGTTTTGTCCATTTTTCTATCATTTTGGGTTTTGTTACTGATTTTGTTGATTCTACTAGTTCAACCTTTGATTTTGATACTATTGATTTTATTGTTGCACTAGTCATTGTTATCGTTGTTGATGATCATTTTGATGTTATTCATTGTCATTTTAGGGAAAGGGGTTTTGATAAATCCAAATATTTTGATTGGAAGTGAAAGAACCATTATCCAATGTTATCTCCCCATTATCCAACATATTGTCAATTAAATGTTTGATTTGGACACATCTTCATAGATTATACCCATTGACCTAATGATAGTCACAAAATTTGTTTTCATAGTACCAATCAGGATAAGGAATACCTTACAGATAATGATTTGGTATAGGCCAAATAATTAGATTAGTGGTAATAATATTGTGAAATATAGACTTAATAGGTTCTCCTAGGTCACTAAAGACATGGTCTATAGGCATAGTTATCCTAGGAGGAGGGGTTTCCAATGGTAATGTATACTATATTTTTTATGTAGGTCTTGGTTATTGTGCTTGTGGTATTGGTTAGAGAGGTTGTTGAGTAGGAGTAAGCTAAAAAGGTAGTGTATATTACATTTGTACCATTTGGACATGATAATATTTGATTACTCCATTTTCCACAACATTCCTATTATGGTTGAATTGCTTTAGTCTTTCATGCTTATTGGCCTGTGTTGATTGAAATACTTGCACTTGAATGGGATGTTGATGTTAGTCATTTCCTTGATTGGTACCTAGATTTTGATTATTTGAATTAAGCTTCATGACTCTTTTATTGATGATTACCCACTTGATCAACAAACCTTTATCAATGATCTCTTTGAAAGTATTTGCACATTTTAGTTCTAGATGATAAGCTATCTCATTATGTAAAATTTTAGTAAACACAACGGCTAATTATTTATCTAGTAAACTATGGGTGAAATGGCTTGTAAGGGCTCTCCATCATTGTAAATAACTTGAAAAATTCTCACCATCTTTTTGATTTTCTTGCGTTAAGTCCACTAATAAAATCTCATGTTCAAGATTTTAGGAAAAGTGCTACACAAACTTATCAAAAAGATCATCAAAATCCATTACTAAATTTTTGGGTAACTTTATAAACCACTCCTAGGCTTGTCTAGCCAATCTCCTTAGGAATAATAACAAAATTTATATGTCACTATACGCCATTGGTTGACATGCGATAAATAATTTGGTCAAATGAGCCTTAGGTTCACTTTTCCCTTTGTATTTGTCAAATTTTAGTGGTTTGTATCTTGGATGAAATGGTATCTACAAATACTCCATGTTGAATGGGTAGGAACACATGCCATCTAATTTGATGTTTTTAATTTATTTACCAGCTTGAATGGTAACAATTGCATCATTCATTTGTTGTAATTCTTGGGATAGGAAACTAGAGGGAACATTGGTTTAAGGGATAATATTGGTTTGGGTAGATGGTTGGGAGGTAACAAGTGGGATACTTTGACCAAGGTATGATGGAAATACCTATTAGGGTACATTGGTTGGTTGGGGAATAGACCAGGAATATGCATACATGGATTAGGATGTACTTGAAATTACACAATTAGTTGCATGATATTCTAGTTTGGGTTAGAGATAAAGGTTTGAATTTAAATATTTTGTGGTTGGGATGGAGGGATATAACTATACTATGCCTACTATGGTTGAAAAAGGACATGCTACCGACTAATCAAACCTTGTTGTTGAGTGGGAACTTGTGGTCCAACACCCTATCTTTGAATTTGTGGCACATTTTGAACCAATGGTTATCTAGTAGGTACTTGAGAAACATGGGGACCTCCTCATTGCATGAATTCCTATGGAAAAGTGAAAACATGTTACATATTCAGCATCTATCATTGACCAATATTTGCACATTGTTGACTAGTCATTATTTGGTTTTGAATCGGCATATTAGTCTATGAGTGAAGAGGTATGTTCATTATTACATTTTTTACCCCTGATTGAGGTGACAATATATTTGTCCTCTATTACATTGATACACTAGATTATGTCTACTATTATGGAATACTACTTATTACTTGTTGAGGAGGAGTAGCGTTCATTACATTCTATCATTGAGGTGTGACATTAGCCAATATTTGATTATCTAGTCCCATAGGTTACATACTTGAGGAAGTAGCTAGTTGAAGTTAGGATGTAGAAACTCTTATTCCCTGGTATGATGATCTACTCATGGGATTAACTACATGCACATGTTGTTGGCTAGTTGTTTGGAAATTAATACCACTTTGATCAGGATTAAATGTTATTTGCAAATTGTCTACTACATTTAGCTCACTCTTCTATGTAGAGGTTGAAGACACTTCGTTAATAATAGGAATATGCATCAAGTTATCTATCAAAGTGGTTTTTACAAATGGGTTAGAACTCAGATTCTCTTATCTAGTTAACTCTATCAACACTCATGTTGAAGGAACTAGGTCAATAAGAGGCTTACTCACCATGTTCATCTGATTGAAATCATGTGCTAGATTTAGGTAAGTTTGATATGCTATTTGTATTTGGTTAAAGTGATCTTTCATGATGTTTTTTCCTTGATTATATATATTAGGGTCTTGATACATTGTTTGGACTAGAGCCATAGGATTACTAGAAGAAGCTTGTTGATCATAAATAATATTGTGGGGCACTTTTATTAGACTTAGTAAATTTACATGGGGAAACTCTACTGGAGACTTGGCCCCTACCTCTGTGGATCAAACCAAAATCTTGTCTTTGTTCTCTAAAAATGTCACTCAAACAAAAATGGATCATACATGGATGCTGTATTAGTAGAATATGATTGTTGAAGAAATGGCTCATCCACTATGGGTATTGTAGCTAGGTATTATGTGGTTTGTTCTTGGTCTTATTCTGAATAAGGTGGTGTGTTAACTAGATGGTTAGCCAATGGATCTTAGCTTTGTGCCCTTGATTGAGTATTATAATAGGGATAAGAATCCATCTCATAAACAATATTATCCACACAGAGGTCTTGCACCATTACTTCCTCTGTAACTACATTACTAATCCCTAGATTGTACATGAGTCCACTATGAGTGTAGGAATACATGTTAGGATCCATAATCAATGTTTTGCAATAAAATGTCAAAGAGTTATACAAAGTATAAAAAGGATAGAATATAAAACATATGATGTTCCAACTTGGTCTAGATTCATCAAAAGGATCAAAAGGTTTATGCAAATATTTGTGGGGAAACAAGCTAGTGTGAAGTATCTAACATTTCACTATTCACACAAAGATAAGCAACTAAATGGGCCAAAAATCAAAATGCTAAAATCTAAGGTCAAAGTGTTTCAAATTAGTCTGGTCTAGAAATTTAAATGTTGCTTTGTCTTTTTGACAAATGTGGCATCAAAATATAGTCTCAAACAAGGCATGCACTATGACTCTTGTCCAAACAACATCAAAAGCTAGAATTTAAAAATAGATGAAAGGTTGAATCCAATATATTTGAAACACTTCTAAAAAACACTAGGCATTTAATTCTTGGTCATGAAATTGATCAACTAGGTATAAGGTATAAAACAAAAGGCACTGTAGAAATAGTTTGTTTTCTCACAAAAAATGGTATAAAACTTGGTTCTTTTACAAACAAGTTAAACAAAAGTGAACAGTATAAATGTGTTAGACAAAATATCACAAAGATACACTTGGATTAGTCTAAAAATGTAGGAGAAAATTTGAACTCTATGCAAGAGGGTCTATGAAATAATATTTGAAATTTTTTGGGTAGCATAACAATGCTACACTACCCAAAAGGTGTGACGAAAAAAATTGTTTCAAAAACTCTCTAAGGCAAAGATAATTTCCCATAATTTTGATAACATAACACTACTTTTCTTGATAGAAAATGTTGTGGTGCATAAACTCAAAGTGTTTAGGACAAAATGGCTTAATTATATCAAGTGATGACAATGATTATGAGTCTTGAACAACCTTCAACCCAAATTGAAAATTAAACCTAAGTTCCCTCAATTTTAGTGAAAATGGTGAACCCACTTAACACATCAACCTTATGAACTTATAAAGGTGCAATTCTGAATTTAGATTATAAGTGAAGGACTTAAAATAACTTTGGTAAAGGTCTAGACTCAATTGGGCAACATAACTGTGCCAACGTGGATGATATGACTCTCAATCTTTTGATGAACTTTGAACAAGGAAAATTGATGATCTCATGTGGGCATTATAATGCTTCTTTGTTCAAAGGAAAATTAGGACTATGTGTTTGGTTTGAATTTTTTGTTTAAACTAAGTTTTGACTTCAAACAAGACTTTAATCTAAGACAAGACTAATTAATTAATTTCTCTTAGATCCTAAACTAACAAGGTTGCTTGGTATTGTTTGAATCTATCAATATACATCATTTTTATAGGATTTTAAGTGTTCATCAAAAAGTAAATGTGAATTATATAGTAGGGTTTGTACACCCCCCTTTTCTCAAATGATAGTACTATGACATGGACCTTGAGGTAGACCTTGTACCAAAAATAATTCCATGACAAGTGGGGATTTGTTTAATATCTAACAAGTTTCTAAATGTTCTAAGGGAATCAATTACACAATGATTTTCACACCAAACAATGTAAAATAAAAGCATATATTTTGGGTCTATATCACTTGGCTTATTGCAAAAAGATCTAGTCCTTTTTATAACCACTACATCCTATTGTTCACTCAGTGTAGTGTGATGTCCAAAATGCCACTATGTCCTATGTGCAAATCTAATTAGGATCCAAATGAAGTCAATACTGAGAGGTGAAACCCCAGGTCAAAACTTCCCTAAAGAACTCTTGGGAGGTGATGAAGTCCCCCTCATAATTCAAGTTTGCATAAAAATGAAGAAAACATGAAAGTAGAAAGACTTTAGGATCAAAAGGTAATTCTAAGGGTTCCTTAAAGGGGACAAATGGAAGTGCATACACACAACATCCCTCTTTTTACCAAACACAAATTTAAGCTAAATAACTAAGTAGACACCAAAAAAAAGAGGTGAGTTTATTTTTAAGCCCAAATGGAAAATGAGGTGGTATTCCTTTGACCCCTTGGTCTTAGTTCCAAACTTTGAAAACATTCACAATAAACATCTAAATGTTTTTTTGTTAAACACCAAAACAAGGTTCCTAATTGATTTTTAAGCATGAAAGGTGATCTAAAAATGTTTTTAGAAAATGTCAAGCTTTGTCCTATAATAATAATGTTATCATGTCCTTTAGCCTTGAAGATCTTTTAGGTTTGAAATAATGAACTTTAAAAAAAGATCTCTTGAGTCTATGTTTTAAGAAAAACACAATGACTGACATCGGTTATATAACTGACGATGGTTACATTTTATAACCGATGACAGTTATCTAACCAACATCGATTATACCAATGTAACTGATGATAGGTATCCAACTAATGTCATTTTTACTAATTGGCATCAATTAAGCTATCCAATTGATGTTAGTCTTACTAGTCAACATTGGTTAATGTGTAAACCCATGGCAAACAAAAATGACAAAATAAAGTTAGAATATCAATTTACAAGAGTTTTAATGATCCATATGAAGATTTTAAATCTATAAAATGCTCTTCTTCATGTGTGGGATGCATTTGGTCCCACTAGGTGTGCCATTATGTGATCTAAGAATTTGACTCAAGAGAGGATGGTTAGTATGATGTTAGCTAAAATGAAAACAAAATGAAAGAAATACACTAACTAGCATAACATATTTAGGCTTAGATACTAGGGAGAGATTAGTTAAAAAACATGAATAAAAAACACAACAAAAATGCAAAATAAACCCTCTTTTACCTTCCTTGGATCCTCTAAAATACTTGTTGTAGTGGCTTTCTCAGCTTGTGCTCATGAAGTCCTTAGCAATGGAAGCTTGGCTACCTCTATCTCTCCTTATCACCTTTGGCTTGTGGCTTAGCTTGGCTTGGATTGGAATTAATTTGGCATGGTAACACTAAATTTGATGGCTTATTGAAGATATTTGTACATTATAACTCTGCACCAAAATAGCTTATAAATGATGTTCATGGCCTCTCTATTTATAGATTTTTGAGAATGTCTAGAATCAACCTAAACCATCCATCCTAAGATTGAGATGTATGGCTGAGGATTAATTCAATTTTTTGACTTAATTTTATAATTATCCTCATTTTGACATTGGAAAAAGGGGAATGTAAGAGGCATGGAGGTAATTATGGAAGGCATTGATGAGGCATGGAGGGCATGAATCCTGATATTTATGGCATATATGGCCTAGGGATGTCTTCCTAAGAAATGAGGTCACCTAATGATGTAAATAATAAACATTCATTTCCAAAAATAAATTTTCAACAAATTTTCATGGAATTATTAATTAGGCCTTCATTTGGGTTAATTAGCTTCTAAGCATGATTAAGCACTTTGTACACAAATTACTCAAATTGATCAGAATGCCTTGTTATTGGTCCAAAATTTGATTAGATTAGAATTAGAAGGCAATGCCAGATGTATTGGATCCATATTCCCATTTAGGATGTTACCAAAAAAAATAACAAAGGCACATGTCTCACGCAAGAGATTTTATAGGAAAGAGCAATCTAGAGAACCCAGGTGCAAAATTGGCATTTTGACTCAAAATGATTTAATTAAAGTTAGCTAGATGATAAATTAATTTGCCCCATTTAATGATACTCTAGACAAAATTGGCACTTAAATATGGTATTTTCATATCATTTATCATGTTTTAGCATTTTTAGACCAAATTATGCATTTTAAGTGGAAATTGGCCAAAAGCATAATTGGGGGTTATCGATAGCCAGATTTAGGTGTCTATAATCCTTTTACAAGTAAGACACCCAATTTTTCAAAGAAAAAATAGTTTACATGATGGAATCTTAAAAAAATTAAGCACCTTCCAATTGTTCAGCTAGTAAAAGATTAAAAACATCTATAGATGCTTTAGTGTTAGGTGGGGGCATGGAAGAGACAATAGTGGAAGTTGTGGAAGGAAGGTGATTCAAGGGAGCAAAGGGGAATGAAAAGATGGTGTGACAAGTAGGTTTGGGAAGAACATCCATGAAGGTTATGTGTTGGAATTTAAATGTCACAATGGGATCATATTTTGGCTATGCCTGACTTAGGTTGGGAGGGATTAAGAATCATAAGAGGTAGAAGGTGGAGTCCTAGATGAAAATTATGTAGGAGTGTTATATGAGGCCTCAACCTGATGTGGAGGAATGGTATGATCCTTATGAAACATTGGTATAATAAACATATTTAAAATTATCATTATAGGTTGAGTAGTAATAGGTATAGGTCATATTATCACCATGTCCACATATTTCACTACCTCCTATTTAAATTTATTTGGATCATCAGGTTATGGTTGTGTTACCTCTATCATAAGATTATACTTAGATGCATCTTCAACCTATTTATATTCCATCTAAGTAGTAACATTCTACTTATACACTTCCTTGGACATAATGAGCTTCTTTTATTTTACCTAAGTGTCTAAAATCTATGTGGACTAGATGGGGATATCTATTGGCATGTGAACTTCTTATGTAGTTGGTTGTGAAACTTCCTCCATGGTCATTATTAGGGGTTTAATTAGCTCAATATCTAGTTATGGATCTATTAATTATAGGTTCACCTCAGTCTGATGTGGATGTTATGTTTCCAAAGCCTTTTGATTTTCTACTTCTTTCTATTATTTTCTTCTCTTCCTTTATTCTTCTACACTCGATAACTCATTACACTTATTATTTTATAACTTATTTTTAATCTAAAATTTATGCATCTAATACCACCTCTTTAGTATTAGTAATAGGTTCATCTGACTATAATAAAGAAGAAATTACAATGGACCCACACACCATTTCCCATGACACATGGCCCTTTTATCACCCAATTTAGGTGAATCCTCAATAATTGATGGTAAAGTCCCCTTAAAAATACGGGACCTACTACAGGTTATTAGGATACATGTGTAACTTCTTACTCTTCATCCTTAGCATTAGGTTTGTATCTTTAGAGCATGTAATGCCTATGATAGAGTGACATTAGTGGACTCTTGATAATAGGATCAATTGGATAGGTCTAATAATACCCACCAAATCTACTTTTTATAGTAATTTATGTTTGCAATCATTAATTTTGTCTTCCTTACCCATAGTTTCAACAATAATAGACTACAAATAAGGAGGGAATTCCACCCATAAATATTGGGGAACTTATTTGTGGATTTACACTATACACACTAATTTTTAAAATAAAAATTATTTTTCTTCTTCTCTCTCATATAGATCACCAGCCATGTCTATGAGCATAGCTTGATAGACCTCATGTTTGTCAGTTTGAGTGTTCTATCACTAACATTCTACAATAATTTGAGTAACATGCAGGTCATCTGACCATGTCTTCTTACCGTGATTCATTCTTATTGGAGGATAAATGATAAATGACTCAGGATATTTACACTTCCCTTAGTATAATGGAATAGATGTCGTTGAATAAGTTTGTATGGAGTTTACCAAAATGAGAACATCAAGTGCAATTATCTATAGAGGAGTCACTCTATATACACTAGAGATTTTTTTGCTAGAATTTCTTATGTGCCATATGCATATTAATAAAGAAGGGAAAATGTGAAAATATAGATTCTAAGATCTCTTGATTACAAACAAAAATTCCCTCTTAAAGCTTCATGACCACCACATATTGGCCCATTAATTGAATCATAGGTAGTGAGATTCTTGAGTGAATGAGCACTAATTTCATAAGTTCATACCACCATGTATTGAAAAATTATTAATGTTTTAGGTAACTACTTTCACTATGTTTCCAAAGGAGGTTTTGGAATGTAACATCTGGTCATAAATCCAAATCTAGATTGACTACACTTTTTTATACTTATATTTCATGAACATGAGAAATAACACTATAAACTAATATTGGAAAGGTTGTTTTATGGATGTGAGGAATTTTGATATATTAGCTATGATATCAACCACAAGAAATTATGGCCAATGAAGTTACTCCTCCTTCTAGATCATGTGATGAATAATATCAATGAACATTTTTGTGGCCTCCATATATTTTTTTGTTTGACAAAAGTGCATAATAATGCATTGTGCTAATATGTAGACTTCTTCATCTAGGTTGTCATCCAAAGGAATTCCATGATTTACTTAGGTATAAACCTCCTTAATTTTAGGAAAAATTAGAGGATATTCTAATTTTTAAGTCATAAGAGAGTGTCCGTGTGTCACCATGACTATATCCCTCACCATCATACTTTCATTCACAAATATAGTAATTTTTGTATATAGATAGATTTTCCCATCATTAAAACTTCCTATCAAAAGTTTAATGATCTCACTCATTTAGTCTAATGTAGGTAACTGAATTAACCACTCCACATATATTTTATATAACCTATGTGGTTTTTCAATTTCCAAGGGTTGTGCATCTAAGGATACTTTGAGGATAAACAATCTTCAACATGCTTGAGAGAAGGATACATCTCAAGATATAAAAATTTAGCTTGGTGTATGTTTTCTCCAACCCTAATATCTTCTAGTTGTGTAATGGAGAGTGGTTTTATGAATCATGGATATATAGAAGTGGCCATATTAAATACATCTATGTTGCAACTAAACTAGGCTAGAGATAAGGAGTATCCCAAACTTAATTATATTTCCATGCCACCTATTTTAACCTTGATGTTTACTCTATCCTCCTAATCATGTATAATGCCTACTATTTGTAGGTTACTATTTCCAATTTATTTAATCTTACTATTGAAATACACACATAACATAACAAAAATAAACCCAATAAATACATCATAAATTTAAATGAATCTTACACTAAACTAGTATGATTTAAACACTTGGCCTTTCTTGGGCACATAAATTATGTATAATGGGGATTGATCCTACTTCCATTCACCTTTATAGGAAAATAATACCTTAAATATCCCTCAAGACCACCATTCTTAGCTATGTTCAATTTTCTTGGAAAGGCTTGAAACTAACTATCATAAAACAAGACAGGTTGATCTATATGCAATTATTTAGTGCATAAATTCTTATCATTAAATGTTTCATGTCTATTTTTATTTAAATTTTATTTCTAAAATGATTTGTGGTGGTGTTCATCCATTTTGTTTAGGTCCAATAACCTAATCATCAAATATTCTTGGTCTCCCATACGCATAATAATTATGATTATCAAGCTGGGTACAACATACTCTAAAGACATTAATGCTTCTAGACCATAGACCAATTGAAAAGGGGTAAAACCTTAGGCACATTTTTAATGTGTGAAATATGACCATAAGACTATAGGAATTCTATCATCCCAGTCATCTTGATGAACATCATAGAATTTTTTAAGCATCTTACCCAATACTTTGTTTGTAGCCTCTACTTGACCATTTGCTTGAGGGTGGTAAGTTGTAATTTTATGGTGAAATTTGAGAAATTCATCAGTAAGTGTCTTTATGGTTTTATTCAAAAAGTGTCTACTTCTATTTCTTACCATATTTATTAGACACCTAAACCTGGTGATTATATTCTCATATAATAACTTTGCTATATCCTTTACACCACAACTAGTTTTTGTAATAGCTTTGACCCATTTGGTAAATTAGTTAGTCAAAATGATTATATAGTATACATGATGGTGTTTTCTAGGTGGATTGATAGGCATAAAAAAATATATCCCTCATTACTTAAAAGTGTTGCTACATAACCATTGGATGGAGTGGCATTTCATCCTATTGGTTTGGCTTTCCCATCCTTTGATATACATTACACTACTATGCATTCCAATGTGCATCTTGAAATAAATAAGGCCACCATATGCCAATTTGTAAAACTTTTCTTATAGTAACATATCTATAAAAGTGACCTCCACTAAAGCCTTAATGTGCTTCTTTAAGTACTTGAGTTTGTTCATGCTTGAGTGTTACTCTATGCAATAATTCATCCTTACCTATATAGTAAAGGAATCCTCTAATGATACTAAAAATAAGGGCCTTAGTAATTAATTATTTCTTATCTCATTCATTGTAGTGTTCTAGAAATGTCGCCTATTCTAAAAACTATGTGACCTCATCCATTTCTTTAGGAATCCTAGACAAATAAAATAGGTGTGCATCAAGGGACTCATCAAGAATTTCTTATGGTTCTTCACCATTTTTAAGACAAATCAAATGATCTAATCCCACATTCTCTTGACTAGGTTTGACATTAAACCAGAACTGAAACTTTTGGAAAAACATTAACCATTGAGATATATGACCTCCCAACAAAGGTTTGTTCACTAGGTGTTGATTCACTGAAATGTATTATCAGGTTCATCTAGTGTATAAAAAACATTTCTCATTTTATAATTGAAATAATCCATTGCATGAGTTGTTGGTTGTGATAATCCTCTTATCCTTGGTTGAATAGAGGTAGAATAGGTTGATTGTTTCATAAATTTATATTAATTAGTGGTTGGGAACCATCATGGATTAATATTTAATCTTTGGTTTTGAAGATGATATATGCTATTTAAAGTGAATTATGCTAAAAAATAAGTTTAACGATAAACTAAGATGAGTATTCACAATGAAGCTAATCTAAGGTGAGTTGATAAAAAAGGAGGAAAAAGAAGGGTACAAAAAAAAAGAGAAGTGTTATTGATATTTGCTTCAAACATTATGACAAAGTTCTAATTTCATCTCAACATGCATTTAACCAATGTGCAACATGAAGTAGCATAAGATCAAATCCTATCACACATCAAGCAAACATATAAGGAAAGTGTGACAAGATATAAATAAGAACAAGATTTAGTTCAAGTATTTTACCCCTACAAGTAAACAACATTAGCCTAGATGTAAGAAGAATAAAAAAAGTGAAGTAAACCTCAGAACTTTCAACTATTTTAGCATTATCTTGAATTAACAACTCTGTATTAAAAGATACACATTCATAATTCATATGAACCATTAAAATTTGAATAAAAGACCAAAGAAATGAGAGAGAAACCATGATAGCAATTGACACAAAAAAAATGTACAAACTTTACATAATTTTTAGATTATATTAATTTGATAAAAATTTACAAATAGTTTTTTGGCTCCAAAAACTCTCTCCCCTTTTACAATTAGAATACCTCTTTATATAGACAATTCATGAGGTATACTAGTCAGTAATGACAAATTACATTTATATATATATATATATATATATATATATTTATATATATATATATATATATATATATATATTAGAAAAGATTATTTTTTCTAGAATATAATAGAAATGACAATTGTCTTAGGCATATATATATATATATATATATATATATATATATATATATATATATATATATGCCTAAGACAATTGTCATTTCTATTATATTCTAGAAAAAATAATCTTTTCTAATATACTAACTGATAAGAAAATTACTTTACAAGCTATACATGCCTTTACAAAAAGAATATTCCATTTCCAAAATATACAATGCTAGTTATAAAAGAATATTCCTAATCCAAATAAATTTGGGACCCTAGTGCTACTACATCCTTCTTCATTCTTTTTAGGATCTTCATTCTATAATGTTTTCCATTGTTCAGTTGGTGGCCAACAATGGGTCTCATGAACAACTCTTTTTCTTGGTCTCCCAGGTTATTGAGGTCCTTTTCAGCTCTTTCCATGGCTTATTTAAGTCTCTTATCATCTCCAATAATCTCTTTAGATGAAAATAGTAGGTACATGATCTTATTATTATTAGCCCCTATCTTTCCTTGGCCTTATTTCCTTACTTGTTGCATGAATTGAGAAGTTCTATGATTGAACTCCTCATTAATGATAAGGCTTAAAGGACTAAGGTGGGCCACTTGATTAAGTTGTCCAAAATGTATACCATTTTATCTTCATTCTATTTGAGGTCCTTAAAATGTCCACCGTCTACTTAGACTAACTATTCAGGGCTTTGATTCTATCCACCAATATAACCATAGACATATTTAAATGGGTTAGGCTAACTATCCTTAATTTAGGGACTTGATTCTTGGTCAAGGTTTTGATCAAGTCTTTCACTTAATATTTTGAATCTTTCCATTAGCCAACTTGGCCTGTAGCCATGGAATTTTTCTCACTTATTACCTCTTGTTTGGTTCTGATTGCCTTTAAGGAATTGAATAAGTCAATCATGGTGTCCTAATATAGCTTGAACCTATCTTCTTGTATTGAAAATATGGCTTGTTATTTCAAATTTTGTTTTATTATAAGATTCCCTTGATCATTTAAGTATAGCCTCCTTGTAAACATGTTCTCTTATGATGAGCTTCTAGTTCTTAATGGTCCAAAACAAGCTCTACCAATTGTTTTCCATTATATTTAGAGCGATGGTATCAAATTGTGTGTCTTTGAAAACCCTCTCTTTTATATTTGAAGTTAAATATAACTTCACATCTTCCCTTGAATTAATTTTTTGAGATACCATGGCTATGGGTTTCTCTAGATTGCTTGCTAATGGTCTGTAGTTCAATTATGGATTAAATTATCTTTTAAAAAGTGATAATTCAACTTCCTTGGTTTGATTATAATGAGCACAGGGTCAAATTAGGGTTTTTGTATCGGCCAAAACTTTCTTGAAGGTTTTTATATTTATTTAATGGCATTATCTATTTTAAAATTTCAAAAGATTCATGAATTAGATATCAATTGGATTATGTACTTAGACCCTTGCAAATCTTATATCTTCAAAATCTTCAACTTCATGTATTTTACTTATATGGCTCTGATGTGGAATTACCATGGCATCCCTATGGTATTTTTGTGTAATATTACTCATTAATATTTAAAAAGTGACCATTGCCATTGAAAATTCTTCCTTGATCTCACACAATTGGATCATCCTTTCACTAATCAACATGGACCATTGATCTTGATTTAATAACTTGAATGATATTGGTTTCTAGCTATGCTCCCTATAATTATTAAACTTGTCACTTATGTATTCACTTTGAGCTTTGTTTTAATATCAACATTGATTTGTTACTATTGATCTCATTTGCATGGATCAATCACACTCCATCAATATTGATCTGATTAATTATGCCTCTTGCTCTATGGATCATTGACCAAAATTTATATGCTCATCTATGTATCATGAATCTTTGAAAGACAAGCAAGATTTAATTTTTGGCATGTAATTATGCCACATGTCATTTCCACATTCATCCTCAGGTATTTTGACTTTTTAACATTTTTTATGCACCATTCAATCATCTTCATCCAAGCAAACATGTTCCATTATATCTTGATTCAAGGAGTGGAATGCCATTAGATGCTCTATTTTTTTTACTAAGATTGTGACACTTGTCACCCTCTCACTTATCTTAGGGATCCATTGAAGTATTGACTCAATACACACTATTAGATAAATATGGCCAAAGAAAATCCATATCATTTATCTTTGGAAATTGTTAAAACTTTAACTTAGGTTCGGGGATTTGAATTTTCAACTTTAATCTTGCACCATTAGATCTCAATCATAGATCATTAATCATGTGAATGAAAATGATATTTAACTTAGTACTCAGGAAAATAAAGAACTTAATATAATGTTTTTCAACTATGGTTTTATTTTATGTTAATAAACATAGGTAATACCTTAGGATAAACATTTTAAGCTAATTTTTAAACATGATAAAGGGGACCCCACACAAAATAAAAGGCATGGCATTGAGTCTTAGGATAAGGATTAAAACAAGAGAAAAGGGGCCCCTACAGTTAGTTAAATCATGTGGAAATAAAAGGTACCAAAGGGGATCATGAAAATAAAGAGACCGAACATAAAAATTTTAGACTAAGGTTTGGTTATGTTAATAAATGTGGCTAAACCTTGGTATAAAAATTAAAATAATTCCATGGCATGATAAATGGTTCCCACGTAAATTGTTCCCACAAAATTTAAATTTGATTTAAATGGACTTGAGCTAGGGTAGTTTGAATGAGGGTTTTAAGATGATTTCAATTTGATTTTCAATAGACCAAAGGCTAGTGAAAGGCCAAAAATCATGAAACCCAAGCATTTCCCATTCTAAATGGACTCCATTGGAGCTGGAACTTGAAACATAAAGATCCAATGTTAGTAAATTTAGGTAAGATTAAATAAGAATTATGAACAAATATGTTAACCAAATCAGGTGTGAATGATCTTCAAATAAAGATAAAGTGTAAGCATGCTAGTGGTACTCTTATCAAGTGAATTTTAAATTTTAAGGTAAAAATTTGTGCAATTTAAAATAAGGGTCCCCATTTTTCAAAAATGGGGGTATGTTGACCTTAACAAATGGAAACTTCTAGTGGAAATATAATAATATATTATAATTTAGAGACTCTAGTTTAGACTAATAACTAGGCTACTTATTCCACTTGATTAGGCATAATTATTAAGATTAGTTGATGGTTAAAACAAATATTTCACATGTAGAATTAGGGTCAAACATCATGACATAGACATGACATGTGTGTTCTTTGATTCCACTTACTGATTGCCATAGGATTTAGAAAACAACTTCCAGATTCATAACCTTAACCATTAACATTGACTTACAACATATTTTAATGTTCATTAAGAATCTTTCTTTAGCTTAGGAAATGCTTGGCCATTGCTTTATTTCTAACCAGGCATCCATAGCCCCCAAAAAAGATACCTTTGGCTCCACTCAAGTTGTTACTCCACTAATAGTTAGGTGTCCATATCCTTGGTGGATATTACCAAAATCACCTCTACCTATAAAGCCTTTTAATTTTTGTAATAAGCTCTTATTTTTTATAATTTTAGATATTTTGACCTTTTAGCAAAGGTTCAGAATCATATTAACTATTTTTTAGGATTTGGTCACATTTTTGATCTTTAGACAATCATCCTTGGCTATAAACTTTAACCCAAGAAATTAATGTTTTTTAAGTGCAAGCATGATTATATCCTAATAATCCAATATTTCACCCTATACATGTAATCCTTATTAGAAATAGACTAGGATCATAACAATGCTCAAAATCCCAAGGATAAATTATCCTAACCATAAATATTTACTAATTTATCTAAAATATAACATTAAGCTCATATTCCAATAATCCATGATCAACCAATGCTAAAAAACGTACCCGAAATTCCTAAAATATGGAGTTCTTTTTTAGCACTTAAATGTATTTTGAGCTTAGTACTATCCAAAAGGACTTATTAAAATCAAGAAACAAAGTATGAAAATTAATCAAACCAAACACAAAGAAAATAATTAAGAAAATTATGTACAAACAAGGGACATGAAGGAAAGATCAAGAATGAAACTAGTCTAGCCCACCTATACTATCTCTAACTAGACTTATAGTTCATTCTGTGAAGACTCCAAGTGGGGCAGTAAAGAAATAGTGCTTGAGGTATTTTTCATTTGTTGGAAATGTAAACTCTAATCCTTATAAGTATTTTAGTTTGAAGGTGTTGTCTCTTAGGGTCTTAGTAATTTGATATGGACCAATCTACAGAGGTGCAAACTTCTCATGTTTTCCCTTTATTTCTAAGGCTTTGTCCTATAAAGGAACTAGGTCTCATTGTCTAAACACCTTTTATCTTTGAACATTTTTCAAATCACCTGCTGACTATGGTTTTGTGTCTACTAAAGTTGGAAAAATCTTCCTCTCTTGTATCTTCCATTTGTATGATTTCCAACAACCTTGAACTTGTAAATTCTTTATCCTACTCCATGTACTCTTGAATGAACCTATAGGTTGGCAACTTGAGTTTTATTAGAAATATAGGTTGTTCACCATATACTAGCAAGAATGGTGATGTATTGAGAGCTTATTTGACTCTAGTTATATATTCCCAAAGGGCATAATTAAGTAGCTTGTGACATGTTTTTGATTTATCAAATGTAGACTTATTTGTCTTTCATCAAGTTCTTATTCATTGATTCAAACACCCCATCACCTTGAGGGTAATATTTTGATGATAACTTGAGAATAATGTTGTTTTCATATGCCCATTCAGTCATCTTAATGGATACAAAGGTAGACATGTTATCATAAACTAGAGATACCAGTGTCCCAAACCTTGTGCACATGTTTTCTTCTAAAAATTTGATCACTTATTATGTCCTACACTATTTAGTTTTTATTTATTTTAGTTCATCTAGTGTAGTGGTCAATAGTAGTTAGGACATACTTATGACAATTAAAGTAATTGGGGTTAATGATCCCCATAAAATCTAATCCCATTAAGCAAAGGGTTTATAAATCATTACTAGCTTTAGTGGAATGGTTGCCTTGGGATCTTTAGTGTTGAATATTTGACATGAGTGGCATTCTCTCACATGCTTGTGAGCATCTTTAAACATAGTGGGCTAGTAGTAACCATCCATAAGGATATTGTGGGTTGTAGTCCTTCTAGATGGATGTCCACTTCTAAGTTTTTCATGGAAAGTGCTCAATATCTCATCCACCTCTTCTTTGGAAACACACCTTAGGTAATTTCCTTAAAAGTTATTCATGTACAACACTCCATCCTTGATTAGAAAATGAGTTTATTTGAGGCTTAAATCTCTTTTTTCTTCTCAATTCAACCCCATAGGATAATAGCCATTTATTAATAGATGATTAATAGGATCATACCAATCATTGGGATGAAAATTTTGTTCTTCTACCTACATAACACTTAGTTTGGGATTAGTATTATTAATTAAATAAATTAAACCTTGGCATCTTACCAATTTTGTAGTCTTCATCTCTAGATCATAATCTTGGAGAACAGACATGCACTTACCTCTCCTTCTCTAAGTTCACATTGACTAATCATGAGCTTAGTATCAGGTTTTGGTAGTATTACATGTAGATTATTTATAAGGACATAATGCCTAAATGTATTTACTTCCTTGACTAGAGTAAATTATTGTTTATCAATAAGAGATTAATTAAATTCAACATGTTTAAAATTATTACTCATAAAAGAAATAGGATGATAACATCCATCTATCTTTTGAGTAAGGACAAGTGCAATTGTATGGCTAAAAGTAGAATAGTAAAGATATAATTCTTTAGTAAAGCATGGAATTATCAACATATGGGCTTGTCCAATTTATTCTTTGATTTCCTTAAAGGCCTTTTTAGTCTCTTCATTCCAACTGATCTTAGCATCTTTATTCAACATGTCATTCAAAAGTCTCACTATTTCTATAAAACTAGAAATAAACTTCCTCATAAAGTTGATTTTACTAAAGAAAGACTTTAGTTCCTTCCTATTATTAGGGGTTTCTATCTTTGAAATCAAATTTAATATATCTATGTCTATAGATATCCCTTCCTTAGTTATAATATGTCCTAATATTTTTCCCTCAGTTATGCAAAAAAATCTCTTCTTTGGGTTTAGAGAAATTCCATACCTTTTACACCTTTCAAACACTTATTACAAGTCCATGATTTGATATTCTATATTCCTTAAAAATATATTTAGGTCATATATGTAAATAATAATGAACTTACCTATGAGGACTTAGAATGCATGATACATTTATCTTTGAAAGGATGCACTTGCATTTATTAATCCAAAGGGCATTCTTTTGTAGGGAAAAGTAACCCACTTGGCAGTAAAAGTAGTCTTCATCCTATCTACCTTGTTCACTAACACCTAATTATACCCTAAAAATCCATTAAATACATCATAGTAGATCCCAAAAAAATTGGATTACTTAGTCAAGAGAAGGTAGGGGTAATAATCCTTTTTAGATGCTTTATTTAGATTTCTAAAATTAATACCATATCTAATTTCACTATATTTCTTCCTAACTAGTACTAAGTTATCTACCCAAGTGGAATGTCTAATGGGAAACACTATCTTAGCATATAGTAACTTTTTTTACCTCTTTGTATATAATTCATTCTAGGATAGGGCTGACTGGCCTTTATTTTTGCCCAAATGGCTTGCAGGCTTCTTTTAAAGTTATGGTGTGGGTTATGACCCTACGATCAAATATATTTAAGTTATCATAAGACCAATTTATTAAATATTTATATTTGTTTAGAAAATATTTGGAGCTCTTGGTTTTAATGATTTTGTATGCTGTACCAATGTTCACTAGTTGAGGTTGATCTTGGGAACCTAGGTCCATTGCATTGTAGTCATTCCCATCCACCTTGGGGATCTTGGCAGTCTCAGCTAGTTTGTTAGAATCAAACAACCTCTCTAAGTATATCAAAATCAAACAACCTCTCTAAAGCTATCATCCTTTTGGGGATCTTATTTTGAATCAACTAAATGACATTATCATCAAGCTTTACTTCAAATTTTTCATCATCAAGGGTATTTTCATTGAACTCATCAATGATGTGAGTCACAAATAATCTTGAACTTTTGATGAAGTCTATGATCTTCTGATCATCACTGTATACATGAAATTGGTAGACATTATATGGTACTAAGGGACATAGGACTAATTAAATGGTAAGGATTTGTAACTTACAACTCTGATTAGGTATAAGGTTGGTTATAACTAAATCAATTTCATTAGTAGCCTTGTTTTCTTCCATAGGGATTGACATAATGTTGAAAGTGTAAAAACATTCAATTAAGTCTCATACTTTAAATTTATATTTATTAGGAAATGATAGATTGCATTGATATTTACTCTTTACTTGATTAAAAAGTAGCTTAGAATCACAAAAAACTAATAGTTCCTTGACCTTGTGTTTTCTTACAAATTGTAATCCAAGAATAAGTGATTCATACTTAGCCAAATTATTGGTTCATGGGAACTAAAGTTTTAAAGAGGAATTTTACTATTTTTCAATGGGATTGATTAAAACCACTACTACTCTAGAACCTAATTTGCATCTAAAACCATAAAAATATAACTTGCATAATTTAGGCATAACATGAGAAGTTTTGGATTTACATACTTGTATGGTGTCAAGAGTGTAAACACCTAGATCTAAGTTAACCATGTTGACCCTCTCATTGGTTGCATTGTATTCAATGATCATATGATTCGTCTTGGGTTCCCTTTCTATTTTGATCTGATTTGGAACTCCTTTACAAGGTAACCACATGTGTGAATATTCAATTGGCATGTAATCATTCAGAGATTTGGTCTAGTCTCTACTTAACATCATTCCTTAAGTATCAAGGATGTCTACCAATTATATGTCAATGAATTATTGGATCATTGGCTTAGAAGAAATTTGAATATGAACATCTAACAATTAAACAATCACTTTCACTCTTGATTTATCTAATTGAGTCACAACCCTGTCAAATTTAATAGGATTTAAAATTAATTGCTCATAAATATCTTTAGGCATAATATTTGTAGATGCACCATAATCTAAAAAATAATTATGAAAATTCTTACCAAAGATATTGACTATAAGTAGGAAAGGTGGAACACCTACATTACTTTTGTGTATTGCAACATTAGCATATGTAGACTTTTGAGACTTACGATGATTTTTAGACAGATATTTCAAAAATAGATCCCATTGTTCTATAATGGGAGTCAAATCATGCAAGATAATATTATCTTTGATCTTTTTCATGTCCTTTTCTACATTATATCTAGTCCTATTGGAAAAATTAGATGTATCAACATTAGGTTTAGAAGTAATTACCTTAGGAGGCCCTGGATTATTATCTGATGTAGTATTAGGAGTGTCAAAATTATTTGGTGGAGTTGAGGTAGTCAAAGGTTTTTTATGCTCCCTATTCCTTAGAGGATAAGTATTCTTCAAAAAAATTTAGAAATCATGAATCTCTTCATGGATATCCTTAGGCTCATTCTCTTCTTGGAATGGGAACTCAAATGTCTCCACAATGAGAGTTAAATTAGAATGTTTAGATGACCTTAAAGAACTTGAGATACCTACACCATTGTATTTATTAGTCAAAACCTCAAAAGTATCCAATTATTCTTGAAAAGATTCAAAATCATTACAAAACTCTAGACAATCCAATTCACCATGTTTTTAAGTCTCATGTACTCTAAAATAATCAAGCAAAGCTACATCACCAAGATTTATATTAGGTATATTATTATTAGAAGATGACTCATTATTGTGGTTATTATTATTATTATTATTTTTAAATATGTTTTGAGGCATATTAAATTTTTGGAAAGAGAATTGTTTGTTATATCTTTATCTATTATTACCAACATGGTTTTGAAACTAAAGGAAATTAGTGATTAGATTTTGAACCATCTTCAAGATAAAATAATTATCACTCTTGGGTGCTTCAAAATTATGAACTTAATTATTGATATTTGTTATAGAAATCAAATATCTTTATTCTCGTGGACTAGATCTATTGGCAACATTGTTCAAGAATCCTAGGTTTTGGCCAGGATGTGCATGACTTAAAGGAAATTAGTTCAAGATTGGGAGTTGATTTAAGGTAGGCATATTTTGATTGGAATTGGGAATGACATTCAAAATAGGTATATTTGGATTATTATTATGAATATTATATGCCATTTGGCCTTGAGGTTGCATTTGGTCATTAATGATCATAACTTCAACATAAGATAAGGCTAATGTATTAATTACCAGAGTTGATAATTTAAGAAACATAGAAGTCATGGGATCCAAAGAATTCTTATACATATCTAAGGATAAATCCTTGTCAAGTCTAGAGGAGCTATGGTTATGATTATAATTTTCTATAATATATCATTAAATGCTCTTATGGGCTTATTTGAATCTCTTTTGATTGTGGTAAATTGATGGTACAAGACACATAAACTAATGATTTTCCTAAAATGATCAATGAAGTAATTATTAAAATCATTCTAACTAGGTATATATTTTTTAGGAAGGTTAAGAAATAATTCATATACAACATCTTTGAAAGTAAATGGGAACAATCTACATGACACATCTTCATGAACAACATTCAAAAGTATTAAAGCCACTTTAAAGGATTTAATGTGTTCTTCAATAGTTATAACACCATTAAAACTAAAATTAGGTAAATACTTTTCAATATTATGAGGAAGGTCATGTACCACACTTGACACATTGATTGAAGAACCACATATCCAAGCCATAACTTGATAGGGATTGAACACATGAGCACCCTAAATTGGCAAATATTGTTGAGACTTTGAAAGTCTACACTTACTTTTGTCTCACTTAGCTCTCTTATGAACTTTTAATGAAAGAAGAGGAACCCTTGTCTCTGAACGTGACTTGGTCCTTATCCTTGGAAATTATAGCTTGAGAGATTTTATCCCTATTTAAAATATAATGTATAATTCTCATCTTTACAAATAATGATGATCAGACTTTCACATTGAGCCAATTTTATACAAATATGTATAAGAATGGTAAAGGACATCAATATTTAACTAAATTAGCTCAAAGATAGCTATAAACATGTAAATATGAATTATCTTTACATGTTTAAAGCTAAAATAAACCCAAATTTATAGATATCCATTCAATCTTTGAATAAAATAGCTATTACTAACCTCAAACTCCTTGGATTAGTAGATCTTAAGCTATATTTACCACAATTAAACATCAAACTTCAAATAATATCTATATTTGTATAAATAAGCAGAAAGACTGGTCTAAAACCATTAATATCAATGATATTTACATAAATATGCTAAATTAAACATAAATATGTAAATAATACATCAATCTTTGAACATAACTCACCAAAACTAACAAAGATATTGCAAATTTTCAAAGATTTAACTCGACCTCCTTATAGCCCCAATTTCCCCCCTTGTTGATGCAACTAAATGTATCATCAAGTTCATATGGTGTTTAGAAAACACTTCTCATTTTTGGATTCAAAGAATCCATTGCATGAGTTGCTGGTTGTGATAATCTTATTATTCTTGGTGGAATAGAGGTAAAACAGGTTAACTATTTCACAAATTTATATTAGTTAGTGGTTGGGAGCCACTATGGCTTAATAGTTATAATTTGATTTTTAATATGATATATGCTATTTAAAGTGAATTATGTTCAAAACTAAGTCTAAAGATAAAATCAGATGAGTACTCACAATGAAGGTAATCTAAGGTGAGTTGATAAAAAAAGGAGCAAAAAGATGGGTATGGTAGAAAAGAGAAGTGTTGTTGATATTTACTTCAAACATAATGATAAAGTTCCAATTTAATCTCAAAATGCATTTAAAAAATATGAAACATGAAGTAGCATAAGCTCAAGTCCTATCACACATTAGGCATACATCTACGGAAAGTGTGAAAAGATGCAAATAAGAATGAGATTTACTTTAAGTATTTTACCCCTACAAGCAAATAAGATTAGCCCAGATGCAAAAATAGAAAAACCTCAAAAATAATAACTAATTTAGCTTTAGATCAAATTAACAACTCCAAATTAAAAGATGCACATTAAAAATTCATAAAAACCATTCAAATTTGAAGAGGAGACTAGACAAATGAGAGATAAACCATGATAACAATTCACACAAGTTAATATGGACAAAATTTGTAGAATTCCTTGCTTATATTAATTTTATCAAAAGTTAAAAAGAGTTTTTGGCTACAAATACTCTCTTCCCTTTTAAAATTTGAAATACTTATTTATATAGACAATTCATGAGGTATGCCAGTCAGTAATGACAAATTACATTTGTACATGTGTCTAGGATAGTTGTCCTTTCTATTATATTTTAGAATAAATGATCTTTTCTAATATACTAACTTATAGGCAAAGTAATTTTAAAGCTAGACATGCCTTTACAAAAATAATATTCCAATTCCAAAATATACAATAATAGTTGTAAAATAATATTCCTAATCCAACCTTTGTACCCTAGTGCTACTATAGCATTTTGCCTTCCTTGTAGGATCTTCAATCTATAATGTCATTCATTGATCAGCTAGAGGTCAACAATGTGCCTCATGAACAACACTTTTTATTGATCTCCTAGGTTATTGAGTTCTTTTTCAACTCTTTCCAAGGCCTACTTGAGGCTCTTAGCATCTCCTATCTTTTTTTAGATGATATTAGTAAGTGCTTGATATTCTTATTATTAGCCCCTATCTTTCCTTATCATTGGTTCCTTGCTACATGGATTGAGAAGTTATATTATTTAATTCATCATCAATGATGAGGCTCAATTAACTAAGTGAGGTGGGCCACCTGATTAAGTCATCCAACATGTATAACATTTTATCTTCCTACTATTTTATCTCCTTAGAAATGTCCTCCATCTACTTGCACCAACTACTCAAGGCTTTGATTTTGTCCACCAATATATCCATATTTAAATATGTTAGTATGACTTTCATAAATTTAGGGACTTTATTCTTGGTTAAGGCTTTGATCAAGTCTTTCACTTGATAACTTAAACCCTGCCATTGGCTAACTTGGCCTGTAGACATAGAATTTTGCTCACTTATTGCATCTTGTTTAATTTTTATTGACTTTAAAGAATTGAATAAGTCAATCATGGTGTCATATACCTTTAACCTATCTTCATGGATTGAAAATATGACTTATTATTTCAAAAAAAATTATAATTCAACATGATCTTGATCATTGTAGTAGAGCCTCCTTGTAAACATGTTCTTCTCTTATGATGGGAGTTTGGTTCTCAATGGTCCAAAACAAGCTCAACCAATTTTTATCCCTTGTATTTAAATATATGACATCAAATTTTGTGTCTTTAATAACCCTCTCTTCTATATCTAAAGTCAAATAGAGCTCCATATCTTCTCTTGAAACACATTTTTAGGTTACCATGGCTTTGGGCTTCTCTAGATTGCTTAATAGTGGTTTACAGTTCAATTCTAGATCAAATTATCCTTGCACAAGTGATAATTCAACTTATTTAGGTTGATTATAATTTAAAAATGGTCAAATTAGGGTTTATGTACTTGTCAAGGCTTTCTTAAAGATTTTTATAGTGATTTAATGATGGTAGTTATTTTGAACTTGCATGAGCTTCCTGACTTAGATCCCAATTAGATTGCATATTTATACCTTTAAATTTCTTGGGTCTATAAAATCTTCAACTTGGCATATTATACTTACGTGGCTCTAATGTGGCATCATCATGACATCCCTATGGCATTTTTCTTGTTAATATTTAAAAAGTGACCATTGCATTTTGAAAATTCTACCTTGATCTCACACTATTGGATCATCCTTGCATATATTAATGTGGACCATTGATCTCAATCTAATAAATTAGATGATATTGGCTACAATTTATGTTCCTCATGGTTATGACACTTCTCACTTTTGCATTTTTTCTAGGATTTGTTGAAATGTCAACATTGATCTCACATCATTGATCTCATTTTCATAGATCAATCATGCACTATGGATTTTGATATGCTTAATTATGCCCCCTAATCCATGGACCTTTTATTGAAGTGTGTATGCTCATCTACATACCATTGATATTTGAAATATGCTTGATCTTTAATTTGTGTCATGTGGCTATGCCACATGTCATCTTCACATTCATCATTAGGGATTTTGACTTTTTAACATTTTCTACACATCGTCTGATCATCTTCACCTAAGTAAATGAACTATGTTTGATATTGATCTATGGGGTGGAATTCCATTAGCTACTCTATTTTATTTCACAAATATTATGAAACTTATCACCCTCTTATTTGTCCCAGGGCTGAATTGAAGTCTTGACTCAATACACACCATTAGATGAATATGGCCCAAGAAAACACATATTTCTAATCTTTGTAATATGTTTAAACTCTAGCTTATGCCTAGGGATTTGAATTTTAAAATTTAATCTTGCAACATTAGATCTTGATTATGGACCATTGATCTTATGGATGAAAAATTAGCATAATGTTTTTAGACTATGGTTTTATTTCATGTTAATAAACATAGGTAAGACCTTAGGATAAACATTTTAAGCTAAGTTTTAAACATGATAAAGGGGACCTTGCACATAATAAATGACATGGTATAAAGTCTTAGGATAAGGCTTAGAACATTAGAAAAGGGGGCCATGTGGTTATTTAGATCATGTGGAAATAAAAAGGACCAATGGGGATTGGGAAAACAAAGAGACCAAACATAAAATGTTTAGACTATGGTTTGGTCATGTTAATAAACATGACTAAACCTCTGTATAAAAATTGAACTAAGTTCATGTCATGATCAATCATTCCTATGTATATTCCCACCAAATTTGAATTTGATTCAAAGGGACCTCCTCTAGGGTAATTTGAATGAGGGTTTCAAGATGATTTTAGTTCGATTTTCAATAGACCAAAGGCTAGTAAAAGGCCAAAAAGTATGAAACCCAAGCATTGCCCATTCCAAATGGATTCCATTAGATTTGTGACCTAAAACATAAAGATACAATGTTAGTAACTTTAGGAAATATTAAATCAAAATTATGAATAAATATGCCAACCAAATCAGGTGTGAATGATCTTCAAATAAAGATAATGTGCAAACATGCTAGTGTTACTCTGATCAAGTGAATTTGTAGTTTTAAGGTAAAAATTTGCATAATTTCAAACAAATGTCCCCATTTTTTTATAAATGGGGGTATGTTGACCTCAATAATTCAATATCATTTCATTTACCAATCTCTACTATAAATTGATGAATGCCACATGCATTAATATATCTAGATGAACCATGTATCCTTCCTTAAATTCTCTAAAGGGTAAGATATTGTAGCATACCCCTTAATAAACTTTTTATAGTGTCATGTATGTCCAAGGAAGGATCTCACCTCTATCACACTTGTGAGTGGTGGCATTTCCATAATTACTATGATCTTGTCTAGATCTACCAAGATACCCTTTTTACATATTAAATATCCTAAAAAAACCCAAAAGGGTGTAAAAAATAAACATTTTTTAAAGTTGAGTGCTATCCTTAGTTCTCTCCATCTTTTTAACATAAATATTAATTTGGATAAATGATTTCAAAATAATGAAAAGAGTACTAAATCATCCAAATAGACTTTTAATAAATCATGGATGAAATACTTAAATGCAACTATATTATCCCTTAATAAAAATTTAGGTGCATTTTTCAATCCAAATGACATTACCCTATATTCAAAATAACAAGATTATATTGCAAAGGTCATCTTGGATCTATATTCTTCTATGATTAGAATCTGATGGTATCCATAAAAACCATTAGTAAAAAAATACACCTTATGGCCTATGATCATTTAAATAACTTAATTAGTAAATAGGATGGGGAAAGGTCATTAAATCAATCCTTGTTTAAAAGATGATAGTCACCATAGACTCCGATCTCACTAGTTTTCTTTGGTTGGACCACCATAAGCATCACCCAATCTAATTTCTCCATAGGAAAGATAATTCTAGCCTCATGCATGTATTAATATTCAACCTTGACCTTAAAATTCATGTTTGGATTTAAATGGTATGTAATTTTATTAATATGATGTGTGCATTCCTTTCGTTCAATGTGCATCTCTTCTAGAGATGGGCCCACACCCTTGACTTCTATGAAGTTGGTCAAGAAGATATCTTAATAATCCATTAAGATATGTATTACTTTGGATATGTCTTCTTGTGACCAATAATCACCAATATATGACCATTTTAGAATGGCCTCAATTACAATGTTCTTAATGTGCTCTTTCAAGGGTTCATGGTAAATATTGCATTCTTCATCAAGAATGGAATTATGCAGTAGATATTTAGCTTCTTATTCAAGAATGTTAATATGCCATAAAATTTATTCTTCAAATTATTTTATAACTAGATTTGGAAGGGTCTCAACTTACCATTTTTTTTCAAATAATTCTATGAAATCTAGATTATCCTCCTTCGATAAATCTATTATCCACTCATATTCATCTTATATTCTATGACATGGTTTAACAGAGATCTTTTCCTTATCATTCTCTAATTTATAAGCCTATAGATCTTTATTCAACTCATAGGCTACATCATGGAAGGATGAGGAATCAATTAGTACATCTAAGTCTTCAATCCTTGCATAGAATATAAAGACCTTCAGATTCTACAATGCCTTATGTTAGAGGGTTATCATAAAAAATAAGAGTTTGAATCAAATTACCTTCAACCTATGCCCAATTTTTTGTCTCCCTTTTTGATCTTTATATATATACCAAGAAGTAGGAAGGGTACCTTGAGTATAGTGGAATATATGTACCAATACTCTGGGGTGACAAAATCTGTAGTCTAGACCTCAATGTACTAGTAAATATGAATCCTAGGGGAATCTCATTCATGAAAAATTTCCCCATAATTTTTCACTCCTTATGCTAACTAAAATTGATTTATAATTATTTTCTAGGCTTCATCCCATTAAATTTGTTCATCCTTATATACAAACCACTAGTTCATAACAATCCACTTCAATGCATATGTTAGTGTGCTAATTCTCAAGTTGATATCAAGTATATATCATTGGAATTAGAAAATAATTTTCCAACATCATTGGTGGAAAAATAGCATGGTAGTTGGAATTCTATTAAAAAAACCATGCATAGAGGTCATACCTCATGGTAACCCTTCATCCAATTGATAATGTGAATGTTAAAATATATACTTATGTAAAAAGGCCTATCCCAAGGTAGAATTATTTTTCTCATTAGTTATATGTAATCTTAATCTATTCAAAAACTTAATATATAAAATCTATGTCTAACTAAGTTAGTGAAATTATAAACATTGATCATACATCATCTACTAGTAGTATTGGAATATATACATATGGTATCATAGGATTGATAGGTAACTACTCTAAATACAATGGTACCTTTGGTAGGCTTATGCAACTATAGAATAAGTCACATTCAATGGCTCATATGGCTTGTCATTTGTCTTTAGTGTTGACCTTCATCCAGCTATTCTCAACATAGACATAGGGAGATTCTATCTCTTTAGGGATGTAATATGCCTTTTATCAATTCTTATTTAAATGGATCACTATGATATTATCTCCCTGATAAGATTTCAACTAGTTATTTACTATATTGATGGTTATCTTACCATCATAGGCCCACTTTTTATAATTAGTGTAAGATATTGAATCTCATCCATCTTCATATCTAAGACTTTGAAGTCACCACACATGCTTAGTTATGTGAATTTGATCTCCGCATCCTCTAATCATCCAATTGGTTCAATGCACCCATAATCCTCTAGACTTAGTATAATTATATTGTAACCTAATTTAAGTCAACCAATAATAACCCATGTTGATCTATGGATCATATTGATAATGCTACCAAAATAAAACATTGCATTGGGTACCTTATACCCTACTATTTCAATGTTCATTCTCAAATTAATATCCTAAGTATTTTTGGTTTTGACATACCATATCATCTAATCTACTCATTATTGGGCCTTATATGCACACTCTAATTGATTATGGAGTAAACTATGATGTTTTATGAGATTTCTTTATTCCATAGTGTACTAAGGATCTTCATCAAGTCCATCAAGGTGGTGAGAACACCATATTATTTCATGATGCACACTATATGCCCATACATTTGTGCATTTGTGGCTAAACCATCATCTTTAGTGGTCTCTTATTACTGAAACATTTTCAAAATTTTCACTGCTTCCTACATTAACCCTTTCTTTGTAATGGGTTTTAAATACTTTTTTGGCTATGTTTTCCTAATCCCATGTTATTGTGGTAATTCCAAAGGGGGTAATATCTAAAATACATGTTGTTAATGAGTGATAAATTTAAATAATGCATCCTCTCAGGGATGTATGGTCACCATATTTATGTTTATTATAGACTTGTCCTCTTACTTCTTTACCAACATCAAACAATCCCTTGTATCATGTTATTCAAAAAACCTAGACTAGGCATAATAGAATTGATGTTATAGATTCATAGGGAAATTATTTTTTAAATGGTTAAACTTACCATAAAAATAACATTGAATTGGGGGTTACAGTCCATTTCCTTTAATTCCTTGTCCTCTTCGACAAACTCCCCTAGTTCCTCCATGGTATCCTCCTCTATTAATCTATAAACCCTAGTTACCAAACTATTATGTTTTATAGTTCTTAGAATTATGTTTTGTATTTCACTCTTGTAGTTGGTTGCAGTGTCTAGTTAGACTATGTTGGCTTTAAAATCATAGGATTCTATGGATTCAATTTCTACATAGGGGTTATCTCTACACAGGGGTTATCTAGTTTTGAATAGGTGGATTCCAACTCAATATTTCTATAGGTTGGTAGGATGATATCATTGGTACCAAAGGTAAAGTAATAATATTAGTGCTAAGCCTATTTTCTTTAGGTGTGATGATATCCTACATTGTCATATTTTATTTCTATGTAGAAACTACAAAGATGTTTTGGTAACATCTTTTCTCAGTTCATTTAGTGCTCAACATTTCTTCTCATTATGATTATGGGATTTAAAGAATTTATAGTAAAACATCTATGGGTTCCTTACATACTATTTTATTAGATGAAATTGAGATGCCACATGTCCTAATTTATGATAGATATCACATAACTCAATTTTTTTCTTAGGCACTCATTCCTATGGTGCCTTTATTTGCTACACTTCATACACCAAATATATGACCTAGGTCTTTATACTACTTTTTTTTATTCCAAATTTTTTATGAGGAGTTATAAGGTATTCTCTATCTATGAACTAGGATCCAAAGCTCCTCTATAGTATTTAATCTCCTCTTAGATTAATTTTGTTATAGCTTCTACTTTATTAGTGAATTAGGTTTGCATAATGGAAAACCTTATCATTAGTTGTAATCCCTCTATAAACAAATTATCATTGTCTTTTTCTTCTATAACAAAATCAATTTTGTTCATTTCATACAAAAATCTATGATCATATTTTAATATAGTCTCTTTGGCTCCTTGGCTAATTTATTTGAGATCTTGTATGGTTTGACTAGAGAATTTTTGGACATTAAATTATGTAATCAACATTTATTTGACTTATTTTAGTGTCACTTGGTTAATACCTTTACAAAATATAAATTCATTGGTGATTCTTTTAGCTTAACATTTAATTATTCAAGTGATTAGGTATTGTTTTGGGTTCTTATACCCATCATAGGAAGCCAAGTGGGTCAATGCCCCTAATTTAAATTCCATAGTGGTGTTTCTTATAGGTATTATGATATATTTTTTATGTAACTAGCATCTGGGATGGTTGCAATTTTAGGGGATTCTATGGGATTTTGGGTGCCTCCTCATCTAGCAATAGTTATGATGTCTTCTACTTCAATGAATGTGGTAGTTATAGAGATACATCTATTATCTCCTTCCTATTATTCTAAATTTTGAAGTTGTGTAATGAAATCATTGGCTTGAACAAGAATAAAGGGGTATGTCTTTATTGATAACAATGCTAATTTGTTCTTATTCTATTGTTCCAAGAAACTCTGGGAAACTTCATGATACATATTCTTTTGTAATTATAGAGTTTTTCTATGAACTTATTCTATAGTTTATCCTTGCCAAGTGTCATCTAAAGCTATGCAAGAATTACTATAATTTTGAAAACAACTACATTTGTGGGATGTATGCTCCCTTGGGAAATGATCCTTACCTCCAAAGATATATCTCTTAAAACATGAACTTTTACTATGTATACGACTATAGGAAAATACTTATTTTTCTCTCTAGAATAGCCTTCTTAGAAACTAAAAATTATTACCCATCTGATCTACTTATATACTAATACCTTCTTCCTTCATCCATGCTAGATCCTTATCACTTATTTATGCTCTATCCTTACTTATCTTAGCTCTTCTCTCTATCTTTCCTCACCATGAATTTCTCCTTGTCTTCTCCTTTCATCCAAATCATCAATACTCCTCCTCTTCCTATTCATATCTTCATAAAATGCACTTTATTTATTCCATCTCTTCTACTATTGTAAATCTCTTTCTAGATATAGAGTCTTCTTCTAGTCCTTTTATTCTATATTTTCCATATTGGACTCAGGTTTAAGTTATACCTTTTCATCTTTTATTCATTCTCCCTTATATAGTACACACCCCCATGGCACCAAAAGAAACTAATATATATATATATATATATATATATATATATATATATATATATATATATATATATAAGGGAATAAGTACCATCACTTTCTCCACAAATAATACCTTAATGAGTGTAGGAATTCACTATAAAAATTTTCCTCTTATCCCTTTCATAAATAGATCCATTTCCACTTCAAATGTTATGTATACTTATATTATAAACTCTATGATATATCTATCAATGGTCAAATCCAACAAATGATCTATCACATGTGTCCAACTATTGTCTAAGGACCAAAGTTGTTTGATCTTCTCCTTAGACCACATATTATCATCAGTCACATGAGATATGAAATAATGGTTTTCTAGATGATCTAGCTAATCATCTAGCAATCTAAGTAGTTTTCTCTTAAATATCTCATAAATTTCACTATAAATATATTCTTGTATAGTATACTATTTATAACACCCTATTATCTGAGCTTCCTTCTATAGAAACTCAATTTTATGATCTATCTGGTGTTTCATGTCTCTTTGATTAGGCAACCACCTCAGCATATCCTCAAACATTGAGTTACATGTTCAGCACACCATTATTAATAGAGGTTCGTGAGTTTACCAGAACATGATAATTATAGGGATAAATCCTATTATTTTAGGAAGAGCTTGAAGAAAAGGAGAAATCATTATAAGGTATTCAAATCTATACTCAGATCATAGATGTTTAACACAATCTTAGATAAACCTATAAATGTCTACTTAGATAGATACTTGATGTCAATACTCAGGTTTGAATACATAGTTGTCAACTCTTAGATAAAATACCTTTTAGTAATAGATTAACATAAGAGGACTTTTAACTAGTGAAATTAATTCATACATATGTCTGGCAGAATATTATCATTACATAGAGATATTATGCAATGACATCTAATTTCACAATAATCAAATTATATTACATATAAGATAGAATATATTTAATTAGTATTAATATTATAATAAATATTGGTATACCATAGATAAATCTAAAATAGGAAACACATATCCATCATAATAATCACCAATTATAGAGTCTTAATTATAATCCTTATACTATAAGGTAATCACTGCACATTCATTTTAGATGTCCTAGGTATACATTCATTTTTTCATGTGTTCATAGGAAAATTTTCTCAAATGGACCTCCTAAAATATGAACCAATATTATCAATCCCATTCTACTACAATCTGTAGGAATATATAATCCTAGTAAATATATTATTTTAACCATGATGTCTATACTTGGTGTCGAGGTATTTCAACATGTATTTATATTGATAAATATTCCATGTACATTATCCTATATGGAAATATACTATAATCATAAGAATATTATAAAATAACCACTAACCAAAAATAAATCATGATCCCTATCCATGTGGCACATTCATACATTTGAGTGGTTAGTGTACACATTCCTAGATAATAGTGGTGAATTATTTAGAAGGGAATGTAAGATAGGCATCAAATCTTAGGATAATGTATATGAGGGACTTGTGTTGGTTTTAGGTGATGGTATAAGGAGTAAAAATATTGAGAAGCACCAATGGTCTACCCAACCTTTTCTTAGGGCACCCTTTGAGGCATTCACTTAGAGAGATTGAGACTCGATGTGATCCTACAAGAGAAAAAGCATCCATAATTGATAAGTTTAAAAATATTTTGTGTACATATGTCTAAAATCAAAGCTCATCATGTGTCATGCATTTTTAACATGAGATGTTCCTTTTTAAATAGAACACAACAACACACAATGCTAAGATAAGTAAATTGCAGTAAGAAGGGAATAAGATAAATGAAATGATAGAATTAGAAAATATAATACCTTTACTTACCTTAGTGTTTTAGAGTGGACATAAAGTGAAAGAAATGAAAAGGTTTCTAATGTAGGGAACATTGGGTAAAACTATAAAATAACTAAAAATATGAAATTTTTACAAAATATACATGTAATGTGAAAAATCCTCTATGATGTCATGATTCCAAAATATCTTTTGGTTAGGAAAAAGTGCTAGTATGAATAAAGTTATGGGTAAGAAACAAAATTTGGAAGTAAATAATTGATAGGAAAATAATTTTGAATAGTAAATATAAATAGGGTGAAAAATAAGTCATTTATAGTTTTTACTATTCTAAAAAAATACTACTCTAAAAGCCCTAGTTGATCCTAGAGAGAAACAATGATGAGAATATGATATAAAATGATATGGAGGATGCTTAACAGATGAAACCAATGTAACTCTAGTAAGTGATGCATTAATTTAAATTTATTGGATTTTTTTTTGAAATTAAGCTAGGTATAAAAAATAGATGTTGGGGGAAATGTATGAACTAAAAATTATCTAGGAAATTTTTAATACCAGGAACAAAATGGGATATTGATTAGGAAAGAGTCAAACTAATAAATGCCTAAGTCATTTATGGTAAATGGCTGAAAAGTCACCACAAATTTTGAATAGAGTCATCCCTACTAACTCATTTGGAAAAGGTGAGATGAAATAAGGTGTTTGACTATGTAATAGAGAGTTGAATTAGTATTGATGGGGGTATCAAACTACATATCATAGGACCAACATAGTTAGAGTGATAGACATGGCCAACTAAGTACATTTTTATCAATGCAATATGTTAGGGGACGATATAGTTTATTAAATAGGGATGAATATGTATTAGAAGGATGATATAGTATGCAGAAGATGGGAAAGGGTTGATTTAGTATTAAATAGGTTGACATTGTAGTAGAGGGATGATATAGTTGGTAAAGAGGGTTGATAGAGCCAATTTCATATCAAAAGGTTTGACTATGTAGGAAAAGGGCTAAAATAGAAATTTGGGTAGAAATTTTTGATGTAGTCAATTTTTAGTATTTTAAGAATTTTAAGAATTTATTTTATCATTTTTACATCAATATCTAATACATACTATGTTTTTGACATTTTATAGAGATGGTAGAGATTTTAGTGCCTAGTGGATGCATTATGGATACAATATTTACTAGAACAACTATCAGATGTTTATTGAGTAGGGTTGTTTTCCTTGGGATTTGAAGGAATCATGGAGATATAGAGGCTCCCTCTCAATTTTGATCTATTTTTTGCGTTCCTAGGAGCATGAGAGTTACTGACCAACACTTTACAATCAGAGGTGGAGGGGGATACTGTAGAGGTGGGCATCACCTTAGAGGATGCCCATGCTTTGTTTAGACTACCCATTTTCAAGATTAATATCATTTTTATTCACAAAAGGTTAAGGATGAGAGGTGAGTCCTAACCCTTTAGGCATCTAGATCAAATAATGTTTACCTTAGTTTATGAGTTAACTTGTTCGATGTATATATCTTGACCATTATATATATCCATAAGGTAATGATATGACTTATGATATCACATTATTTATGTCACAAGTTAGATAAGAAGGTACCATTATATGTGGTAGCCTTGTGTTAGTCAATCTTAGATTAGGGTGATCTATATGATTTGTGTTCTATCATTTTAGTGTAACTCATGCATGCATGTATGGTATGTTGACCTAGGGGTAGAAGACTATGGGCCCCATTATTTTGTTGAGTGCATCGATTTATGAGAGGTTTATTATGTATGGGTTAGCTAAGTTTCCATATATGGTGGATGATAGTCTACCTTGGGGGTGAGATGATGGTAGGATCATGTAATTTATGTTGTACCCCATGCCTGAGATTTGTATATTATTAATTTTGGGTAGATAGTAAGAAAAACCTATATTTATATTGTGTCCAATTGGCTATCTTGGGCTATTATGGCTACTATATTTTCACACATTCATATTATGGGACATTATACCTCATATGTGGAGCCACATCTTTTAGCTCATGTATTAGGATAATTAGGCTTAATACATCTAGTGGTTCCCCTAGTAGTGTTTGATTATTGGGATTGACATGCTAGAGAGCTTAGAGGTAGAGGGGGTGAAGGAGTGCCTACAAAGATACCATTCATTAAGACTAAGTGATGGAAATCATGGGTGGTCTAGGCACTATATTAGGGGGTGGTTAAACCCAAGGTAGAGGACGTTATAATTTTGGATGAATCAGGTGAGGATTTAGGTGAGGATAACATGAATCAATAGTAAAGACTATAGTGGATACCACAAGCACACGGGAGAGGAAGACACCATCAGAGGGAGAAGATATGGGCAAGAGCTACCACACATGGATATCCTATGACATAGGTTGGGCATAACTAGTCCATATATAGGTAAATGAGGAGAGGACCATGATGTTCATAGATGGTGATTCCAAGATTTGTATTTTCATATAGGTATCCTATAGAAGAGGCTATTAGTGGTTAAGATAATAGGGATATCATGGTTGGTGGCACCAGTGTTTTTTTTTTTAAGATTATGGTAAAAATAGGTTTTGAAGGGACCTCAAAACCCTACACAAGTAGAAAGATAACCTTAAAGCACAAGCAAGTTAACAAAAGAACCTGATTGCAGAAAAGTGCCTAAACCAGGTTTTAAAGGGACCTATTACCAACAAATAAGAACATGAAAAAATAGTTGTCAAAACATTGATCTGAAATTTAACCAACTAGAATAGCAAGTTGAACAGTCTTCTAGACCAGTAACCAGCAAACCAAAAAAAGCGACCAGTTTATAGCCCCCTAAAAATCAGTCAGCAAAAGGGAACTTTGGATGAATCTTTTAATTTAAGATTTTTCTTTTTTCATGACCAAAGATTCATATCTAGAGGAGGGACCAAAGGCTTAGACTTCTTTCTTCTAACTACTGTCCAACCATCCTCTACATTAGCTGCCTCAGCAACCCATGCCTTATAAGACAATGATCTTTGGACACCAGTAGGCATAAACTCCTTGTGAAAGTCAAACACAGTCTGGCTCTTAGAAAGGTCCTCCAAAACAGGGGAAGAGAACACCACCTCCTCCTCTGGCTCAGCTGTATCACTAACCACAGCCTCCACAGAGGCTTCATTAGAATGATTCTCCAATGATTCCTCTTCATCTTATGATTCAGATTGTGACCTTTCCTCATTCTTAGTCTCAAATTCTATTGTTACTTCCATAGGTTGTTTGTCTAGGCTTTGTTCAGAGAAATCCTTAGGCCACTAAGAAGGTGAGCATCTGGGATTGGTTTTCCCAGCAACACAACAAGTAGTAATATGTCCCATCTGGTGACACTTCCTGCACCGAAAAGGGATCCCCTCATAATCCAAGATTTGTGTCTAGGTACCCCTTGGGGAATCAATGCATATCACCTCAAGAAGGCCCTTTGAAACATCCAGATCAACTAGAAATTGTGCACAAGTCGAATGGTAGCTCTTCGTACTATCTTCTTCATATAAAAACTCCCCTATAGCATTTCTAATGGTTTTGAAAATTGCCTCTTGCCACAAGTGTATCAGAATATAAGGGAGTTGCACCCATATAGGGATCTTGTAAAAGGATTCTGATAGAGGATTAAAATCCTTATGCCAAGGTTTGGCCATAAGAGGATATCTGCCCTGTCAAGAAAAATTATTGTGACACAATATAGACTTTCTATCTTCAGGGCTTTGAAATATTACTATAAAAAAAACCCTAGTGCATGGCTGGATTTGACCATCTTTAATTTGCAACCAATTCTTGGCAATCCAATTTTGTAGATCTACAAAAGAGGGCCAGAAACCATGGAAATGAAAAATGGCAGCACAAAAGGAAAACTATTTTTCCTCTTGGAAGATATTTTCTACTAATTCAGGGTCTAGAGTTACCCTAATAGGTTTTAAAGCACTTACAGGTGATACGTGGGTAGGTACAGGTGTTGTATGAGCCAGAGCATCATGTATATCTGCTTTGAAGGCCACCACATCCGCATAGGTTCTCCCCCCAGGTCCATACCCTGAACCAGGAACGTAGGCCGGTTGCAAGGCTATATTATCTTCAATCCCCATAGAAGAAATACCTTTAAGGGTATTCTGGTTCCTCCCTTTACTAGTAGAAAAAACCTCATCCATAATGGTAGCCTCAGCCACACCAGCCGCTTGGTTCATAGCAGCCGATTTCAAATTTTTAGGGTTCGCACGTGCAGGAGCCATTGGAAGTTTTCACTTAGTTACTCCCGTGGCACCAGTGTTGGTAAGAAATGATTTGAGTATTTAAGTTTTTGACATAGATCATTAGTTACATTATTGTTTATGTACTTAGTATAGATATATTATTTGTACACACACACACACACATGTGAGATCTAATGTATATTTGATTTTTGAGTTTTATAAGTACTATTATGGAGGATATTAGATGGGTTTCCTTGATTATGGTCACACATCATGATATTTTTGATGGGGTGTTATCATATTATGATCCATATACCTTGGTGGATCATGTGGTGCTATCTTCCCCAGCTTATGCTAGTTAGTTTTGATTGGTTGGGGAGGTAGCTAAATAGTTATAGGTGTGAGGAGATTTCCTATAATAACTTGAAGGATTTTGAGAGGGAGAGATTTGATATTGGAAGGTATTGGCACATGATCCAACTACTCATACGGAAATAAAATTAGAGCTTATACATGTACAAACCTAGGTGGATAATCTATATGGATAGGTTGATGGGTTGAGATCCTAGAATGGATATTTATAGCATACTATTCAAAGGGGTCATTCATACACATATATGGGGAGTGTGGATCAGCCATAAGATAGACATGAAGGATCATATCCTTAGAGATATAGCTATTATATTTTTATTTGTATTATGTTGTATCAGACTCATGTTATATATATTGATATGGATATTTATTTATATATGAGTTATACCAATGTTATTAATGGATGTATTTCCTTTCTAGCACACATATTTTACTTTTATTGTATATTCTATGGTAAATATGTTATGTATATTTTATTTTCAAGAATTATGTGACACACACGCATGGTAAAAATGAAAAATATTTTTGTAAAGGGGTTCATACTTTACTCAATTTTAAATTCTTTCCATCTGCAATCTCTATGTTGACATAGTGCTCTTCTTTGGTTGACAAAGAGGACTTATCTCTCCTCATCTCATCATCTCCACTGAAGATGTTTTGAAGTGTGACTAATCCTTTGGGAAACTTATTAGTTTTTATTTTCAAAATCTGATTCGCATACTGCTACAACAAATTTGAATGATTTTTGAAAGAGAATTCAATCTCCTCTTACAAGAATCTAATAATTTGATTATCATACTCAAATAATTGCCAATTATCATGGTCATCTAGATTGGAAGGCCTCATAACAATATTAATGCATGAATAAAGTTTCTCACTTTTTATATTAGCTAGAATGCTAAATTGAGCCCCTATGGAAGCCAACCTCTCCACATGTTTATTATTTTCCCTTGGCACTACCTGAATACCAAAATCTCAAAAATACTCAAGTGAGTCCCAAACTCTATGATTGTAATATACAACCAAAGTGTTTTTACATATGTTAATATCTCTTACTTGGTGAAATATAAGTTCAATATCACAAAAAAATTGTAAAATGTTGATTTCCATCTTCTTAGCCCACTGGAAACTGTAGACTAGTGCCTCATATTATGTAACATTATTTAAACAACTAAACTAAAACTTGATTGAATAAAAATGCCTTTGATTTGATGGATAGATAAACATAATTCCATCCCTTTTGCCATGATTTTTATTTGATCTATTAAAGTATCATTTACATAGACCATCACTAGATTCATCATCCTTCACCATGTCTAGAATTAGTGCATCATTTTCATGGAGGCAATAGACACCAAGTCCCTCCTCCTAAATCAACTTATATGAATCATGATCATGTAAATTTGAGTCCCATTCATTAAGGAATAAATATGAAAATCTCTCTAGAGGTTAATTAGCTTCCACTTCACTATTTTTTATCACCTCATCTGAGATGACATAGTTAGTGTTTACAACACTTAGCATGTAAGGCTCCAAGTGGAAACTATATACACAATATTTTCAAACTTTTACTAATTATTGACACTTTTTATCTTACAAGGACCTATTAAGTCTCAATATCTCAGAGTGCATGCCTTAAGGGGTGCACCAAAGAAGGGCTGGGTAGACCATTAGTGATTTGTAAGATTATTTTTCCTTTCATCATTTTCCATATACACACTTTTCTCCTAAAACCATTTACCATAAGATTATTCTTCTCAGTTTTACCCATTCCAGTCTTTTTCTCTTTCCATCTATCCTTTTCTTACCTCAACACCCTTTCAAATAGTTGGTTTTACTAGGCTAACTAGGTTAACCCAATATATTTTAGGGGTATTCTTCACTTAGCTTATTATCCTTTTGACCGACCTAACTCAGACCTAGTAAATTTTCCCCAAAAACACACTAGGTTAACTAGGTCAACCTAATATAGTCAGTATTTTTGGAAGGATTTAGGGAAAGATATTCATATATATACAAGTTCATTTCCCACTATTTCAAATGAGAATAATTATTAGCAAGTGTGACCAAACATCTACTTATTGTCCATTCTACTTGAGGAATAAGGCTTAGAGTTTCATACTTTATTTGAAGATGTGAATATGGTATTATGGAGAAATATTTTGGTTGCTTAGATAGGTTATGTATCCTATACCCAATTTATCTTATTTATACTTACATACCAAAATAATCTATTACAAAACACCTTGGTCAAGGGAGAGATTGAGGCTCGATAGGTTCATCTTCAAAGGTAAGTATTGCTAACTTTTTTTATCCTTTGTAAGAGTAGATAGATAATGTATTTTTATTATTATACCATGTATTAGGATTATATATATAATGATGTGAGTATATTTATTCTAATACATGTTTAGTTTATATGTTTTATTGTTTCTATTCCCCACTTTGTGCCACAAGCTTTGGTGTACACTAGATTAGATTTAATTTCTTGTTATTAAAATAAGTTAATGTTTTAAACATTAGGAATCCATTAGGGTTTTTGTGTGATTGTTTTAGAATGTAGGATTTTAAACCCTTCATAGAATGATATTTTGTGATAAGTGGTCCCCTAATTAGGTCTAGCAGATCGCCATATTGGTCATGCTCCTGCTTAACATGTGTATCCCCAATTGGAAGTGTAGGTATGCTCTATCTTCTACAAGCCAAGATTAATTTATAGAAATGATGAATTTTTTATTGCATACATTGTAATGAACCTGACATGAAACTAACCCTTTCAATATTTATTTCACTTATTTTCATTCTTTTATTCATTATTTTTATCATACTAAATTGACTTTGTCGACCCAATTTTTTGAATTTTGTCCACAAGTTTCTAGGAATAGGCAACTAGATCGACCCAATCAACCTAATATAGGTTTATATCCTTTTAGACATCTAATTAATAATATTAATTTAACCCAATCAACCCTATCTAGTTTTATTACTCTGTAGTAGGTTTTTGTATAGCTTGATCGATCTTGTTGACCTAGTTTGTAGGTTTCTCAAACATACTTGAAGGTTCATCAATAATATTTCTTCATTTCATCTCTAATCCACCAAGTTTAATTTCTACCTCTCTATTTATTTTTTTATATCTTTCCTTTCATAGTTTTCAATCTTTAAAACTTCCCTTACATAGTCAACTAGATCGACCCTACCGACCTAGTTCTATGTTTTGTGTTATCTAAAATAGCTAGATCGACCCTGTTGACCCAATTCATTTTCAGACCTTGCTTCCATAGTATAGGTTTGACCATGTCAACCTTATTTTATATTTTTGTGCATATAGCATCAACACTATACCTAGTTTCAAATTAGAATTAACCGTATATCTATTAGTAATTAGTTCACACATTTTTTTCCTATTGCTTACATGCTTAGAATAGATCACATAGTTTAATTAAGGGATTTTTAATTAATCACTTAGTTTCACTATTTATATTTTATGTACACATAACCAAATCATAAAAACATAAAAAAGAACTTTAACATTTATCTACCCAAGGCCAACCTACTTGAATTTCATCATCAAGGGGGAAGCCAACTTGATGCTCTGGGTAAGCATAAAGTGTGGTTAATGGTATATTCTAGCTAAGCACCCAACACCCTTATTGTTGTATTATGTGAAGTGAATGGGTAGACCCCAATACCAATTCTATATCATTTCCACTACAATCCCTTTTAATCTAAACTACCTAAAACCATCCTTAGATTGTTATCTAGTACCTTACTTATAACCAAATTATAATCACACTAAAAATCATATCTTAATAATCTAATAAACATTTAAGTTGACCAATTAGTTATATATTTAATTTTCAAGTTTTATTGATTCTTATTTTCTCAATTATGTGGAAAAAAGATTACATTAGCCAGTGTTAGTGCAAGGAATTATCGTATGTGCTTCAACTGGATTGGCCAACTTTAATCCAATTGACTACATGTTTCTTTTTAGTACTTACTACTTTTCATTACGTTCAAAATTATATTTTTTCATTTAAATAAAAAAATTTAAACTTATTGAATTCCATATCTAATATACTAGATAAACCCAATTAACCCTACACCTTTTCTTCCTTCTACATACTATATTGGATCGACATAGTACACCTTGTATAATTTTATAGTCCCTATTTGTATGATAGGTTGACCTAGTTGACCCTATATTATTTTAGTCAACTCTTTGGAATTTGATTTCTCATCTCTCTTATTTTCCATTCATCATGGGAATTTTTCTGGGTGATGACAATGATTTATAGTCAATAGACATGATGAAATTTACCAATCCTAATAGCGTCTCCCATAGATAGAGTATGGATCCTCTTTTAGATGCTAATAATGCCCATATCTCCACTCATACAATAAATTATGAGACACCTCAAAACACCTATTTGTAGTATAATCTTCATATTTTTAGAGGATCAACCTGAGTTAGAGTATACTCCCAAATTCTCTTCTTTATCACTAAATTTTCTCAACATCAAGGAAATGATCCTTCTACCATTTATAAGCTCATGATTAGTGGTAAAACTAAAGAGCCTAATTCACCTACTCCTACATTCAATACTAGATTTGGGGTTACTAATTTACTTAATTCTCAACCTCTTCTTTCAATTTTGACACCTTATGCCATGCCATCTTCTTCTCTAACCTCTTATACCTCCATGCCTAGTATCTCAACTAACATGGTAGGTTCTACATCTAGTGGGCCTCTCATAAGATCCACTATCCTTAATCCTTCCACTAGTTCATTTATTTCTATCCAAGTCAATCATGATTTTATTGCTTCTTATTCTCAACCATTCACTAGTCCATCTTTTGCTACACAAGAAAATTTTTCCACTAGTGTATCACATTCTCATAATTCATCTTAAGCTCATATCAACACTAATAGTGGTACCTAAGCCACTAATACCAACACAAAAACAAATTCTAATGCTTCTAATGATAATTAAACACATCAAACTTTATTGTAAACTCTCAATCATATGAATACCTTTCAAGTGCATAACACAATTCAAATGATGAGACATCAAAACCACCTTCTTAATCTTGAATCTCATCCTCAACCAATGTCTTGGGGCACACATAACCATAATGTTCCCCCTCCTCCTATTTGATATTCTCAAGGTAATATCATTACTTAACCTCCTTTGGTCAAAAAAACCATCAAGAATCTACAAACTAAATCTATCACTACTCAAATTGCCAACATTGATATAGGAGGTATAACACCTACAATTTATTATAATAGGTCAACTGGTCATACCCTTTACCTTAAAACATTTGGAAATATTTATAAGGATTGGGTCAAACTAAACACCTTTGATGCTACCAAGATCCTAGCCAAAAACCTCATTAGTGATGCCTTGGATTGATATAATCAACTTAGATGTCATTCCATTACTAGTTTGGAAGATTTAGTAAATGCTTTAGTGAAAGAATTCCAAAATAATGATCTTCCTAAAAAAAATTTGGCCCATTTCATTAATTAAAAACAACATGAAAATGAAACTACCCAAGCCTTTGTTAAGAGATGGAAAACTTTCAAAAAAATGTGAACATAACATGGTAGATGACAACCTTTTTTATCTCTTTAAAAATGCTCTCTTAAATTACAATATAGAGTCTGCATTCTTTCTCCATGCACTTTTGAGGAGGATATTCACCAAGATAAATGACAATATTTCCTAATGTGTCAATTTGATCCACCTCAACCTTCTGTGAGTCCTCATCTCTTACTCAATAACAAAAACAATAATATCAATAATGATGGTGTTACCAATTTTTATGACACTATTCACAATGTTCAAGCTGTCATTCCTAACCCTTCTTTAGAACCAACTCCTTCTCAATAATACACTAATCCCCATTTATCCTAGCCTAAAAACATTAATATCCACAAACCTCTATCCTCAGCTGAATTGCTTAAGCATCTACCTAGGCCTCTTACATGAGAGCTTGATCCAACCCATCCTATGAAATCCCGATATGACACTAACTAGTTTTGTTAGTTACATGCTAGTTACAGTCATTCTCATGAGACCTATCAACAACTTCATAATTTATCTATGCATTTTCTTCTTAGTCCTAATTTTGATCATGATTTCATTACCTATAAGCATTAACAAGCCTATGAGATTACTTTTAAGGACTATAAATCACATGATAAAACTCAAGCCTTGAATCGAGCCAATTCTCATTTAGCTATCTACAAATATCCTTTACTAATCATAAATCAATTTGAGACACTCAAAACAAGCCCACCCCTTCCACCAATAACATATAATGTCTTATTGAACAAACTTCTGAAGAGAATGTGGTTCGCATGACTAATATTTGAAAGGTGGTGGCTTTCATTGATTCTCAACCTATCTACACTCATCCTTCCCATAAGACATATCATGTTATCTAAGATTATTATCCAACTCATTTAAATGAGTTAGGGTAAAAAGATCTTATCACTTTTGATGATCTAATTTTTTATTCCGCCTTACATAACACATCCCATTATATTTTTACCACTCTTCCATCATCTTCTAACACTAATGATAATCCAATTTATATTAAAATTTCTTCTTCTAATTCTCAAAATCAACTTAAAATAACTAGTTCATCATATCAACATCCTTTACAACCTTATTCTAAACCTTCTTCCTCTGACCACAAAATCATCCATTTTACTTTGAATCCTACTTTTGAGGATCTTCTTAATAACTATGCACCTATATCTAACAACCTTTTTATGGGTTATGATGAATGGGATCCCATTACGAAACTCATTAATCTCCCATTTTAGATTTCTTTCCTTGAACTTATGAGGACTTCCCTACATCATAAAAACCATTTCATGCAACTATTATTTGAGATGAATGCCCCTTATCCTCCCCTAGAAGGATGGGAGGTATCTTTATCTAGATTTTAGGATAGTATATTACAATAATATGAAGAGATTTCTATCAATGTTGATGAAACCTTCAACACTTCTCTTTCCTTAAAATTTCCCATAGCTGATATGATTTTTGACAAGATTTTTCTTTTTGTGAATGATCCTCCCTTATTTATTATTGTCCAAATAGGTGATATCTAAGTCAAGCATGCATTGATTGATGAGGGTTCCAACACATATGTTACTTCTCTTGATTTCATTAAAACTCTTGGGTATTTTTAATGCAGCCTCAAGTCTAGATGAAACACATTCCAAGTATATTATATAATCAAAATGTCTCCTTTAGGTAGTGTGTGTCTTCCCATTACCATCCCACTTATCACTATCCAAGTGAAAGTGATGATCCTTAACTTCCCTCTTTCTTATAACATATTGCTTGGTAGGCTAGAGACTCATTGCATGAGAGATTTTACTTCCTCTACCTACCAATGCATTAAATTCACTCACAATAGAGCCATTTATAGGATTTAAGGTGACACTAACCCTTAGAATTTTGAATAATTACAAGATCTTGGTGTCTTCAAGATTCCTCCTCTTGAGCCTTTGCCTAGTGTTCCATTTCATGAGTCTCAACATTTCAACTGTCCCATTAACTCAACTTGAGGTTACAGTGGGTATCCTGAGATCATTTGTAATATTCCTCTTAACCTCTTAGATTTTGATGATGATGAGCTTGATGAGATTAACTTAAATATCAAAACTTATGATCTCTCACCTCATCTCATCCTACAACTTCTTCCTTCTTTGAAGCCTTTTTCTTGTATGCTTCTTTGCGATGATAATCCCATAGTCTTTACCAAAACAAAGCATTTTATTCACCATACTTCATTAGATGACAAGATCATCCCTACATGTATCATTAACATTTAGACCCTAGATTATGATGATGGTTATTCCTTAGATGATCCATTATTAGGAGGTCTTGTACAGGTCTGTGATGCTAACATTGTCCATTATTATTCTTCTTTGCTTGTGTCTTTTCATGCATCTCATCATTTTAATTCATTTATAGTTCCTAATTTTTGCATTTTTGCCCTTTATCATAGGGTAGAGTGACACCAACACCTCTAGTTTATGAGGATGCACATAGGACTTGCTAATGGATCATGTTATGATCAAGCCTTACCACTTTGCTAGGTATCCTAACTCTTATAGTTAGTTTACCCTTGAGGTTAGTGTTACTCTCATTAGACCTTATACATATTTTATTACTCCCTCAGTAGATCCTACTATAGTTGAGCCTCTTCCTGCTCCTTATATAATTGATCCTATTTCCATTCCTACTATTACTGAGCCTACCCCTATTTCTAATACTATTTCTCCTTCTATTGAGCCTCATTTCATTCCTTCTTCATCATCTTCCTTTGGTGATGGTTTGCTTCCCTTGCTTGAGATGGCTCTTCTGCCCACCAAATGGGTTGATGGGTGCTCTCTAGCTTCTTATACTCCTATTATACCTCCTTTCATGGGTTCTTCTACTAAAACCACTCACAAGCATAAATATTACTTCCATGGGACAAATAACCATTCTTTCACCCATTGTCACAAGTTATGAAAATATATTCATACCTTGCATCCTTATTCCCTATAATCAGACAAAGCCATACCTCCCTCAAAAGTAATTTCTAAATATCTAACCAAGTATGGTGAGGTATATTTTCTATGGCATATATGTGGTACCCATTACACCTATCATCATTACATCCTACAATAACATCTCAAAGATCATCTTATAGACATTCCCAAACTTTCTACCACTTCTCCCATAGGTCATTCTCAGAAGAAGGATTCTCATTATTCTCCCATGGTTCCACCACTAGTGGTTCCATCCCCTCTTGTGGTCCATTCACCACCTTATGTGCCTCCACCTATGATTCCTTCACCTATGGATCCTTCTCCACTAGTGATTCCTACACGTCTAGTAGAGCCTTCTCCTAGCATTGTCTTGACCATTATTTGCCTAATTCTCCTCCTCAGCATGATCCTTTGATTATTCCTACTTTTTTAGTTGAGAAGATAAAAAAGAAGTATTTTTTGAGTATTCATGGAATATTGATGATACTTTATTAATAGTGTGTATTTAGCTTCATAGAGACTAGTCCAATGTATTGGATAATGTGTGGATAGATTTACTAGTATTTATGAGCACATGCATGGTGATTTCACATTTATATTGGATTTGATGTGTGTTCAAATATTATTTCCTATCTATTATATCATTTGACACTATGTCAATATCTTATATCATCATCTTACTTAATGTACTATATCTTATTTATATTTCACATATGGTTGTCTTTTATTTATCATTGATTTCCATTTTTCCTGGAGTTTTTCTAAAAACTCCCTTTCTTATATCTTTATGATTGTTTTGATTTCTTATCCTTATTTTTCATAAATAATTTGTCATGGTGATTTGACTATACAAACCATATTCCCCTTGGTTATTATCTCCCTATACCATGTGATTAATTAGCAAATAATCAAACTCATTATTATATCCTTTTACTAGTCCACATTGGATTTCCCTATTCCCTTTTCTATAAACTAAGAATATACATGGTTGAGACTTGAGATCACCTGCTATTTCATTGTCAAGCCTAATTTTCCTAGTTAGTCTTTATCTTTGGTTATTTAGATTCCTTTAGTCTTAGCCTACTAATAATTTTTGTGTATCACTATCTCTCTCATGATTGGTCATTCAAAATCCATATGGAGGAGGAATATTAAAAATATTTCAAAATAAAGTTAAAATCCAAATCATTTAAACAAAAGGAAATGATATCAAAAGGTAAAAATATTATCAAAATTCTAATCACACAAAAAGACATGATTCAAATCACATTTCCTTATTCTAGTCAAATCTCAAACTTCACAGTTGGCCTGATAGTAGATCTAAGGTCCTTTTGGGTGTAACAGGATAGTAGATTAGAATAAGAGAATAAAAAATTTGTTTAGTGCTACCTAATTTCTCATCTAAGTACCCAATATTTATAGTAGACTGATGTCTCTATAAGGGCTCTTGAATAATAAGGAAAACATCATGGAAAGGTGGATTCATTATTATTTGTATTGTACCAATATACCTTCATGAGTCAATCTTATTAACATGCTTATTTGCCTATAAATATTTGTGTCTATAGTGAATAGGTTTCCTTTGTGCATAGATAACCACTAGTCACTTAGTGTCTTCTCATGTCCTTAGTATGTTTCTTTTCTCTTAAGGTCTTCTCATAAAATGCCTAAGTCTTGTTTTTTACACTCCCTTATTTATTCCCTATATCCATCATATTTCCTCTTCATAAATATTTTTTGTGTACTAGTCACTCCCCTTAGGATTTCATTTGTGAGTTTGTTTTGTAAGACTGTGGATAAGACATCATATTCCGCACAAATTACCATTTTTCCCTTCATGTTACCCACCTCCTTTTATTAATCAATATTATTTTTTATTATTCCCAATTGATGTTCTCTTTGTCAATTTTTAGTGTAAGACCATGAATAAAACATGACCCTCCCCAAACAAATTTCCAATACCCAAATCACCATCTAAATTACATGTGTTAAATTTGAGATAGGATTTGATCGATTATGAAGTTACATATCATTTTACATGCTTCCCATCTTGTTTTAGTGTGTTTTATGCTTACTTCATTTTTATTTTACCCGTTTATCTTCTTATTTTATGAGTGCATGTAAGATTTCAACCATTTATTGAATTTTTCATACTTCCTAGCTTGAATTAGTATGATCAATTTAAGACCAATAATTTGATTTTTTTATTTCATACTTCCCAACATGATCTAGTATGATTTATTAAATTAATTAATCTATTTTTATTACCATTTATGCCCTTTTACATACCTTCCATTTTATTACATTGTTTTAATGCTTCTCAATGTGATAGTAGTATGATTCTACTTGTTTTAATTTGGTGCAAAAATATTTCACATTGGTTTAAAAACAAATTCCTTTTCACCATTTTGTTTTACCATCCTTTATCTATTTATAATTAGTAATTTTCTTATTATTACACATTTCCCAACTTGAAATAGTGTGTAGTACATTTTTGATTGATTATATTTTCCCAATTCCTTTTACCTATTTCTTTTTAACAATACACGAGTCCTATATAATGATAGAAAATAAACCACATCACATATATCTCCTATAGAATATAAAAAAAAAGATAAAATAAATTTTTTATAAATAAATATATCCAAAGTATCCATGGCCTCAACGATAATGAACTAATAGAATAACACATAATGACAACATACACATCCAACATCAATATACCAAAATGAACCAATATCAATATATACACATACACACACACACACACACACAGATATATATATATATATATATATATATATATATATATATATATATATATATATATATATATCTTGAGTTTAATACAACATATGAAACCATACACCATGCTCCATATCTATGGCTATCCACCATCTTATCTATCTCATGCCCTAGCCACATTTTCTAATGAGGTCTCGATTTGAATCCTCCAAATAGTACTCTATAATGAGGCCATCTAAGATCTCAATCCCTCTACCTATCCTTGTTGGTATACTACCTACATCTGTGACTCCACCATCTAGGTCTGTATCTTTGTCACCTACACTACTATAGCTAGATGTGAAACTCTCTCATCTATTAGGGTCTACCATTCTTGTATATCCCCTAAACCTATTACTACTAGTGGATACATCCTCTCTCTCTATGCTCATATATACCTTACTACCTCTCCATATAATATGAACTAGCTCACCTAATTGGGGTAGATGGTACACTAAAATCCTCTAATGTCATAAGGTTGTATGGCTATAAAGTCTCATCCAAGATATCATGGAGTGATCCCCTCACTAGGGACTCCTATCTCTCATCCTCATCCATAGCTTCACTTACAAAATCTCATAAGATGGATATTATATTATTTTTATTTATCATAATATCTATCTATCTATCTTTATTTCCAAAATAAAAACTTAAAATAATAATTGTCAATCATATTTTTACTTATTTATGTCTCAAATATTATGGTCTCACCATCTATGCAATTACCTAACATAGTCTCCCCATCTAAATGACCTCCTAACACCTTTGATGTAGGTTGCCTCCTCAGCTCAAACCCACCTATCATGGCTCATGTCTTCCTTAGCCTACATCTAAATGGTATCTCTATCATCTCCTTTAGATCACCTATGGGGTCATCTAGGATGGTAATAGTTTTCCCTTTCTCCTCCTACCTCCATCGATGTTGTGTCCTTGGTGGTCACTTCTCATCTCATTGTAGAGCTATTAATGGTACATCTGGTATGTTTGCCTCCACATCCTTATCCTGCTACTCAAATTATCATCATGCTTGATAAGCCCATGGTCACTCTTGATGTGGCCTTAGTGTCAACCTCAACAATAGTGGCCCTAGTTCTTTCCTGCCCCATGGACCACTCATATGCTAAGCCCACTACTAAATAATTAGTATAGGTTTTGTTAGATGAGGTAAGCCCATCTACCTTAGCACTTGTGCCACTAGATGTGGCTCTCTCCACCAAAAATAGTGTTTGACCACCTCTATGCTCATTATCACTAGTGTAACTATGTCTCAGCTTACCCATGTAGCTACTACATGCTTGTATAGATACCATACTATGTTTTCAAGTCTCATTAGCTATAGTGATGGCATGTGGGGCATAGTCTATGCTACCTGGTCCTCACTCCATCTTTGTATTTAAGGTGACTTATCATCAATTACATAGGGCAACCCAACCAACCAGTACATAAGAAACCTCTCATATATCTAATCTATCAACAATATGATCAGTCACATGGTCATCTTCCCTCTGACCAAAATATCATCGATATCATGTACTAGCTAGAACCAAATGATAGAGATTAGATCATATAGAACTCATTCTTCCAAGATCATCCTTCTCAAGGCTACCATAGATAGTGGTACCTTATCATTTGACTTGTGAGATAGCATATATTATGGCATAAGGCGTATCACATCCTTCCAAATGTTTGAAATATATGATGTATTTACATCAAACATGATAACTCCCATACCTGGTAATATTATCTCTAATCTCATAGCCCATATGGCTAAGGCTCTCCTCTCCTCTAGGCTATCTGGTATCCCTATGATTACCTATGCTCCTACTATAGGTATCCCCAAGATGGCATGGAAATCATATACAATGATAGCCACCTATATTATATCCCCATCCACCTCCCATATGAAGGTCTTAGTTAATCATTCCTAGTAACTGAGGAACATGACTAACAGATCAACACTGAGGGGGATCTAACACATATCATCTATCCCACCTAGACCCATGGATTTAATTCTAGCCCTATCTCCATCTAAAACCTATCTAACAAGTCTGGCAACCATGTTGCATCCACAAGTCTCTAGAATCTTTGTTTTCCTTGTAACCAAGAAATAAAAAAGGATGCATTAGTTCTTTCATGCCATGTATAGTCACAATACATTCTTTTTACATTTTTACAACAAAAAAAAGACTACATTACTTTATTTTATTCTTTTTAGCTTAATTTTATCCTACTCAATCCTTATTGACCTTACTTGGTCATTTTGAGCCATTTTAGCCCTCTTTCAAACTTTTGCATGCTTTGTCATATCATTCTAGCTCTTTGGTCAAATTAGTTTGACCAAAATTTTCCTATCTTTTTACCTAATTAACTAAAAAATCTAAGTCAACCCCCTTCTCTTCCCCTCCCTAGTGTCAAGTTTCCATTCTAGACCTTTTAGACCACCTGACAACTCTGAATGAGGCCATCAACTTATAGAATGTACAAGGTCAACCCATACCTACTAGGTTGACATTGTGAAAATTTCTCATTTTTAGCCTATTGGGTTGACTGGGTTGACCCAATGCTTTTTACCTACTAAACCCTTGTACTTTCCCAAAAAAGTGCAATTTTCTAGCTTTCTTCCTAAATCCTCCAAACCCATTTTCCATCTTCTTGTTTACTACCCCTAAAATCTAATTTTTACTCATTTTGACATCTATAAATGCTTAAAATTCAAAATTACTAAGAATTCACTTAATTCAATACAAATTTCAAAACTTGGTTTGAGATTCTTATCTACATACCTATAGTGCACTTGCTACCACCTCTAGAGCCTCTCTCTGTCTAGCATGTCATCTCCTCACCATCCTATCTCATTTTTGTCTCTAGATATCTTTTTCCCTTCTCTCAAAAATCAAAATAAGAAATGAATTATATTTTTCCCTATTTAAAAACACTTTTAAAAATTCAAATTCTTCAATTATTATCCTACAGATTCCTTATTTTCCTTATATCTTTGTTTCAACTCATCTATTTTACAAACAATAAAATGCATTAGATTCATGATGATGTAGAGAATATTTTACACTATCATATGTTTATCTTCCAAAATAAATTAGATATTTTTTACACTAACTTCTATAGGTTCGTATATTGTTCTCTACATTAGACACCTTCACACTTATTATTATCTACTTATTTATCTATGACACTAAGGTAAATTAAAGGTATGTGTTTTTCAATTTAGTCCTGTCATTTATCTTATTATATATTTATTGCACTTTACTTAGCATCATCATTATGTGTTATCATGTTCTACTTCCTGAAGCACCATCTCATGTTGCACTCATATGACGCGTGATGAGCTTCAAGTGGGGAATATGTATACACATAATATTTTCAAACTATTATTTATTATTGACTACTTTATATCTTGTAATAACCTATGGAGTCTCAATCTATATGAGTGCATGCCTTAAGGGGTGCACTGGGAAAGGGATGGGTAGACCATTGGTGTTTCGTAAGATTTTTGTTCCTTTTGAAACTTGCCATCTACACACTTGTCTCCTAAAATGATTTACACTAAGCTTATTCTTCTTAGTTATACCCATTCTAGTCTTTTCCTCTTTCCATCCATCCTTTTCTTGACTTATCACCCTTTTAGACAATTGGCTATACTAAGTTTACTAGGTTAACCCAATACAGTTTAGGGGTATTTTTCACTTTCTTAGCTTATTAGCCTTTTGTCCACCCAGCTCAGACCTAGTGAATTGTCCCAGAAAACACATTGGGTAAACCCTATACAATCGATGTTTCTGGGAGGATTTAGGTCAAGATCCACCTATATATACAATTTCATTTCCCACCATTTCAAAAGACAAGAATTATTAGCAAAAAAGTATGAACGAACATCTACTTATTGACCATTCTACTTGAGGAATAAATCTTAGGGTTACATACTTTCTTTAGAAATATGGATCTTATCTTTAGGAGAAGTCTTTTGGATGCTTAGATATGTTATGTAGCCTAGAGCTAATCTATCTTGGTTATCCTTACATACCACAATAATCTCTTGTGAAGTACCTTGGCCAAGGAAGAGATTTAGGCTTAGTGGGTTCATATTTAAAGGTAAGTATATTTAACTTTATTTCTCCTTTGTAAGAGTAAATAGATAATGAATTTGTATTATTATTACATGCATTATTATTTTGTATACATTGACATGAGTATATGTCTTCTAATACATGTTTATTTTAGTTTATTTTATTGTTTCTAACTGCCACTTTGTGCCACAAGCTTTGGTGTGCACTAGATTAGACTTACTTTCTTATTATTATAATAAATGAATGTTTTAATCCTTAAGAATACATTAGGTTTATTGTGTGATTAGGTTAGACTATAGGATTTGGAACCATTACTAGCATGATATGTTTTATCAAGTGATACCCTAATTAGTTCTAGTGGATCCCTATATTGGTCATGCTCCCACTTAACAAGTGTATCCCAAATTAGAAGTGTAGGTATGCTCTAAATTCTTTGAGCCAAGATTGATTTATAGACAGGATGCATTTTTTATTACATATAAAAACATGAAATGGGATTAGAATGGATAGTTACCTTTGTCCCATACCTAGTTATGAACATTAAATATGTCCAATCATCTAAAAGGCAACCACCAATCTTCAAGGTAAAGTCTGTATAAAAACACATTAAAAAGTAAGGAGGCAAGTCCACCACCACTACATCTTATGAAATAGTGACATTTGGACAAGCATATGATGTCAACATCAAGTTCTTAATCATGCCTACTATATTTTTTGGTGACCCATCTATCTTCAATACCCCTTTTCTATTTGGTTCATACAATAATCCAAACTTATCCATAATTTGTTTGGGCATGATAGTGAGACTAACTCCACTATCTACCATACAATTATGAACTAACATATCACCAATTATCAAAGAGAGATAAAATGAGGATTTTTTCTCTATTTTAACTCATCATTACCCACCTTTACCTCTTTTTGTACTTTTTATATCTATTTTCTTATTGGCTGATCCAAATTTGCCAATACTATACTATTTTTCTCAGATGGTTTTGATGACAATTTGAGAGTTAAAAGTTCTTATATGGCCACGTCCTTTTGTCTTAGGATTGGTAAACAATTCCACATAATGATACTAACATTTTAATTATTCATTCAATCAATAATACTATAATTAACTACACTTACCTTTAGCTCCACTTTTTAAATAATTGGCTAATCCTGAACTTGTGATGCTTGATGAGACTTTCTAACCTTTACATTATGATTTTTCTATGGTATAGGGGAAACAAATTGATTATTTAAATTATTATGAACATTTAGAGGTGTACATGAAACATGACCAACCTCTTTAGTCTTTTTAATATCTCTCTCTTTTACTCTAGTCATAATTATAACCACACTGCTTGAGGCACCTAAGTCACCAACTTGATTCAAAGCCACATGATAATCAAGCTACCAGTTAAAAAATTTAGAATCCAAATACCCTTTTCCATGACTCATATTATCATTTTGCTCCATACTTTCATTATATTTACCCTCTTGAGGAGAAGCCTTATTTTGAGTCATTTGAGTCATGACTATACATGGGTTGACCAATGCTTGATTTTGTATGTCATTTTGATTTGAGGGCCTGAATCTATCATCATGTTATTCTGAGTAGGCATAGGAATAATAGACTTAGAGTATCATGAAACATTTGGATTAATAGTTATATATGGTTTGGCTTGGGTGATAGCTCCTTGAGCTTGATAGGATGTTCTCTATTCTTTGAAGCATTGATAAGGTGTCTTATTATCTTTGAAAGGTTGATAGGTAGGATGATTAAGCACTTGGTAAGGCCTATTTTCTTAGTATTTCTAACTCTACAATTAGACAATTTCATTCCCAAAGGACTAAAACATTACTTTGAACTCTCAAATCTCAATTGATTAGCTAAGAGAGATTTAAAATTGTGCATGGGGGGATGAAATAATATCCATAAGAGGATATTGAGAGGATGGTATGGGTTATGTTTTAGTAAAAAAGGCATAGGAGGCTTGTGTGCTAATTTTCCATCTTTTATCAAACTAGTCTTAGCTCTTATTACAAATATATGCATCAGGTAAAGTGGTACCACCCATTGACTGGATCATGAAACTAATGTCATAATTGAGGGCTACCAGATAATACAAAAAGGCATATTCTAGGAATTGCCTAATCAATAGAGGTATTATTGTCCATGTTTTTTTGGAATCTAAGGTTAAAGTTGGTCATGAACTCATAATGATCCCTCTTTATGGTGGTTAGTTGCTCAACCAAGGACAAGTGATTAGATTTGTCCTCAAATTTCTTAATGAAGGTTACACCTAAGTCATCCTAGAAATAAATAGAGTTTAGTAGGAGGTTTATATACCATGATTTTCCTTTGAAGAAATCAATAAGTTGTCTAATAGCTACATTCCCCTGAACAACATTATGGATTGAATAGAGGTTGGCAACATCCTTGATGTGCTCAATAGAAGTTGTTTGATATTTTATTGATAATAATGGGATGATTTTAAGAGTTGATACTAGTATATCATCAAACTGAGAAAGATTCAGTGGGATACCTATGTTAAATGGAAAAAACACATAGTCTGTGATGGCCATTTGGATAATGGGAATTTCATTATCTAGAATAATAATCTGACCAAGAGATAAAAATTAATTTTTAGTTTAGGGGTTTGTCTTATTAAACCTTTCTCTTTTGTGAAAATTAGAAGGCAACTTAATGAATTCAAGAGGAATACCTTTATTAGATGATCTTTTGGTAACCTTTGGCTTGAAATTTTTGCCTATCTATTGATAAGAACTCTAAAATTATAAGGAATCTTCTAGTTTAGATGATTATGAGTGACCTCTAATGCTACAAATATTTTTCCTTAGCTCCAAAATTTAGCTATGCTAAGGATAATGTGTCTCACTAGCTGTGCCAAATTTTTTTGTCAATCAGATGTGTGCCCTTATGAGAAAGTGTGTTGTTTCTCACTCCTGATGAAACATGGACTCTCTCCTAAGTGTGGATGAATTTAAAAGGGAGATAATACCCATATAGGGATGGTTCCCTTGATTCAATAACTATAACTTATTCATAGACCTACTATCTAATAATTATAACTATCTACCAAACACTCAAAAAGACTTGGTTTTATAACAAAACCTTGAATTTCTTCTCAAATCCTTTTAGCCATTATAACAGGTAAATCTCCTTATATATAACAAATTGGAGATGAATATGGAAAAATGATCATAGTTTTGGAAACCCATTAATCTCTTATAACTTCACATATTTTTTTTATCAGATTCTAAGTATAAGTGTACTTTATAGCTCATCCTCTCTCAAAAATTAGGCCTAATTATCCCTCTTAGGCCTAGGAAGTAAACATATTGCTACGGAGAGCTCCCACACATATGAACCTCTCTAAAAGTTTTTGATTGAATTTTATAATTCTATCACAAACCTCCATGTCAATTTTGGGGTCTTGATACCCTGTGTAAGTGTGCAAACCAAGAAATCATCTTGCCAGCTAGTCTTATTTTGAGCTTGTTTGGGACTACCTTAGAAAATGGGCCTGGTTAAACGACCTCTATAATCTCCCATGAAATTTTTTAAGATTAAATAATTATTATACATACAAAATTACATCATCCAATTATTTTAAGTTCTCCCTTCTTAGAACACCTAAAAACATTAAAAACATGTAAAAATAGGGTATTTATGATAATCCATACAACTAAAACTATGTTATAGATAAATTTACATAACCTACTTTGAGTCCTCAATAACATCCAAGAGGTTTTAGGATGAAACTATGGAAATTTTAGGTCTTTTTTACATGACTAGTGACTATCAGGGTTTAAGAGAGGTTTAATACCTATTTGGGGTCTCAACGATTGTTCATAAAGAAAAATTCATTATTCCATATGCATTTTCCCTTCCCATGAGGTTTAGAACCAACCTATGTCACTAAGCACCTATATATGCTTGTTTGGTCACTTGACTATGCTTAAGAGTTCCAAGATATCTCCTCTACATCACTAATATTATCTTGGTTTTGGAAATGGATAAATATAAATTGGTTTTATGAGACTTTCCAAACTATTCATCCCTCCTAATGTATTGGCTTGAAAATGGACCAACCCTCTAAGTAGGCTTGTAGGTATACAATAGGTTATTTGATTATATAATTATCACATTATCACATAGTATATTCTATTTTTCCATTAATTTTTTTTAAAAAAATAAAACCTAATGAATCATTATTCTTCATTATATGCACCTTTAGCTCACCTACTAGTCTGTATGGACTATAGGTGCTCATTAGGGCTATTGACTATATATAGAAGTTTTGAACCTACTCCTTTCAATAGGCATGGTATTTGAGAGACCAAAAGGGTTCATTTCAAGGTCAATATATTATAAGGTTTAAAAAATTAAACTTATGAAATCCTCAAATCACTTATCTTTTATCATCGAGTACATAGTACTGTGTATAGTCCTATAGGTGTTTAGTTAGACTATGTACCTAGTTTCTTAACCATACTCATTTCAAGTAGCTTGGTATGTCTTCAATGGATTGTTTCCTATGTGAGAATTTCATTTAAGTTTATGTATCCATGTTTTATAATTTTTTATACTTATTTATGATGTTTTTCCTGGTCCTAATTATGGACCTATAGGATTAGGGCCTATAGGTTGCTTTTAGACAATTTAGGCTACAAAGAGCCATTATTTTTGAGTTATTGAATTTTTAAAGTCTATCAAACACTTCATACTTATTATCATAATTTCCATGCATCATATATATCATTACCAAGTATTATATAATCCCATTAAACTCATTTTCAAGATACTATATAGAATATAGGTCAATACTTGACTGTTTTATCAGCCTAGTTTCTTGGATCTATCAATCAACTTGGTGACTTACTATCTCTTAAAGGAATTATTTTCATATAAAATGAGGTTAGTTTTCACTATTGAATCTTTGATTTTAAGTTGATTAGACATTTATTGTATCTAATAATGAGGACCCATAGGCCTAGGGCATGTAAGTCACTATTTGACTATTTAGGAATACAAACAACCATTTACTAAGTTTTTAAACCTTTTCATCAATGTAAACTCCATTTCACACTCATATTTTTATTCCTAAAAAAATTATAGCTTATAACCAAGTCTTATGCCACCCTAACTTACCTTAATAGTCTATATCAACTACATATAGTCAACCAATGCATAAGCCTTGTTTGAGATACTTAGAGAATTCAGCCAATTTAAGTTCATGAAGATAGTAGTATGGTATTAAATGATCATTTGAATACATGGAGACATGAATCAAGTATTGTTTATGACTTTGAGCAATGAACATCTTCAACCTATGTCTATAGTCTGTACATGCCTATATATGTAGGAGAACTTATGACTTCCTATTATAAGGTGCATTGGGACTCTTATCTTCACTTTTATTCACTTCCAATCATGCAATATCATATTAGAGCCTAAAATCATGATTTATCACTGACATTTAAGTCCACATTGATAATTAAACACATGATGGATTGTTTAAACCTTTATAATGTCTTAAAGAGCATACACTTAAAGAAGATAGACATAAGATGTATCTTAGACAATTACTATAAATATTTGATAATGTTCACCATGAAAAGGAAATATATACTTATAGCACAATTATTTGAAACATCATGTATAATAAGACATTATTATTCTAAGTGAAGGCACCTCATGGTGATGAGTTTAATGATGAAACCAACATGAACATTAGATATAATTCATTTTAAAACCACCCTAAAACCATTCCTCTCCATCAATTTTTTAGTTAGATAAATAGGTGTAAGAAGAAACCCCTCTTGGATGAATAGGCCATAGTGACCTACTACCACTCTTAATGATTATTTATAAATAAGAATCCCTAAATCTATAAAACAATGCCACTTATTTTAATATTAATAGGACTCCCAAAAATGGCCAAAGTTTTAGCTCCTAACTCTCTCTCTCCTAGATATACCAAGAAAAATCAATGGTCTTTCTAGAGCTACCAAGGAGGTTGATATGAGAGAAAAACAAATTTTCTTCATTTTAAGACCTAAAACCTCTTAAAAATCATTTTTTTGACATTTTAATGGATGAATGATGTCTTGGAGATGCTTTAACCTCAATTTTACCTTAAACAACTATACAAATGGCCTTGAAACAAGACTTTTTGGTACTAAAACTGCTAAAATCACTTGAAAATTTTGATTAAACTACTAAAAAGAAAATCCATTATACTCTTAATGCCTAAAAAATTACACCATGTCCATATTATAACATTATACTATCATTCACATTTAAAACCTGCTCCAAAATCCATAAAATGACCCAAAATGTAGTTAACAAGGTCATGAAGTTAGTTAAACCTGTCACCAACTAGTTAAATAAATTATGTAGCATGAGATGACTTTTAAAAAATCCATAATTCCACTTAGGATGTGATATACTATTTTCACCTCTTGACACAGTGTGAATCTTATCACAAAGGTGGTTAGACAAGAAAATGACCATGATGATCAAAACCTTAATTTCATTAAAACTAACTTAAAATATACTAATCAAGGATTTGGATACCTATTTCAAGGAAATTACAAGACCAAAATAAAAATTAAAAGGTTAAACCACATGAAAATCAAAGTTTTGAATGATAGGGGTGATAGTTTGACCTACGAGGTCAAACTTGTAAACATGAGCATCATGGCTATTTGAAGTGTTTGATGTGTTCAAATGCCTTTATGACTTGATATATATTTGGGTATAGTGGTATCATTTATTCAAATTTTATCTTAAATCACCTTGTACTTACCTTAAATGTTTTACTTCTTCTTCAACTAACTTGTTTTCAACTCTTATGAAGTAGTTCCATTATTATAGGGTAGTTGGAAAGAGCTTTAATGCTTCTTTGACTCCATCAATTGATTATTCACTTGTTGAAGGCATGGGGTTAGCATATTTTAAATTATTTAAATTGTATTTTATATGATATCATGGTATAACTATCTCCCCATTAAACATTTATTCCTTCTTACTTATATGTAACTAATTTCCAACTCCCAAGTTGTTACTCTCTCATTGCATTCACTAACATCTTCATGAGATTTCATAATTTTAAATGTATGATCCATATTTATGGGAATTTATCCACCATTAATATATAAATAAATTTTATGCATATTTTTAAGTCTTATTACATCTCAAAATCTGATAAAAAACCTCAAATTAGAGACCTCTTTCCTTGAAGAGGCAAACTAGCCCCTCTTACTTCTCAACTACAACAATCCACCTCATTAATGTAGCCAAGGTGGATAGTGTATATATCAAGAATATTATGATTAAAATTATGATTTAAATATTTAAAAAAAATATAATTCATATCTTGGATCGTGCCAACCTCTCACCTTGGGTCATTATCACTTTGCATGTAAGAAGGTTCACTAGGCCACCAGCTTGCTAGGCTTGTTTGGAGGTGGACGAAGATTAAGATTGGACATATGAGATTAAAATAATATTTAAACCTATTAAAAAAAAATTATACTCTTTTAAATATTATATGTCTATTATAATATACAATACATTCATAAAGTGATTACTTGCTACTCAACCTAGCTCATTTAGGCTTAAAAATAAGGCCATGCTTGGGATCAACATGTATAACTTAATTATTATTATATTTAAATGTTATTTAACACTTTTAAAATATTAAATAAATAATAAATAATGTTAAAATAAAATTTTAGATCATTTGGAGTAATATAACTTGACTTATATCAATTTTGGTCTTTTCTAGGTATGATTTTCCTTCATTTTTGGATGTGTAGGCCTATGTTTTTATGTTTTATATATCTTAAAGTAAAAAATAATAAAGTAATAAAGTAATTTAAAAATTTATAAAATGGAAAATAATACCTTAAATCCAAATTTAAAGTCATTTAGATCTATAAAACCCAACTTATGGCACTTTTTATGCAAACTAGGATCTACATGGCAATAAGTATTCCATTTTAGATTTTTTTTTTGTATCTTGAGTTATGAAGGGTATAAAAAGATAATTATTTTTTATAGGTATTTTAAAAAACCATATAAAATATCAACTCATTTTATGGACATATATAATCAATAAAAATCACCATAATCATGTAATTTTAGGCCTATAGACACTCCTTGTGGCTATGTGCATGCATTTGGGCTATGGAATTAACTTTGGAGGTCTAAATGACATGGCATGGATATTTTTATAGATATTATGATTTATTTATTTAGTTAATATGACCTTAAAAATTTATTAATCAACCTCGATTACTCTCAAAGATTCAATATCTCCAACCATGCATGAACTTGTTGACAACTTTCACATTTTCACCTTATGTATAGGCCTATGACTGATCATTTCACCTTTGTTCATGGAGGTAAATTTTTTAGAGGATTATTTATGTATATAAAATATATAAATTATTATAAGGACCTTAACATTATTGGAACAATCATAAACACCTAAACTTATTTTTTTTCAACTGACTATCAACCTCTTCATGTGAGCATGTATGCATGACAAAATATCTTGTTGGCCATCTCTATAGGTGTTTAAAATTTGATAGGTCTTAGGGAATGGTATAAATATAAGATATACATTGTGAATTTATAATATTTAATGTCTTCCAAGCTTGGTATGCTCTGGTATGAATAATTTTTAATCCATGCTAGATTGGGTGGTGGGTTTGTTGATTGGGCATGATGGGAGGCCAAGAACATAGTCCTAGACATTATCCACCCATTTAAAAATGTTGGAAGTGCCAATTTTTAGTGAATAAACACTAAAAATGGGGTTATTGAATAACACCTCAAACTTTGATAACATTTTTAAAGTGTTTTTATGCTCTTAAATAATAGTGAAAATGTATTTACAAGAGGACTTAGATGTCAAGGTTATGGAAAAACATGTAATTCACCTATCTAGATGATATATTTTCAATTAGAGGTGCTGAGGTAAGAATGGATGTTGGAGATTAATAAATTGTCTATTCACTACCAAAAAAATTCATTTTAGGACCTTTCATTGTAACTTATACCACAAATCGATCTTAAATGTTTGGCCAAAGTACTCCAGAGTAAAAGAAGAGTTTTTAGGCATGTAGAAAATGGATCTTACGGTTCATCAAAATGACTAAATTTTCTAGTTTAACTTTCTTAATGCACTCAACATCTTGAGAGACAACCAAGAAGATAATTTTTAGGAAATAATGAAAAACTTTATAATGACCCATGAGGGTGTATTTATTCTTATTTCACATCATTATAAACTTGAATATAATGTTCAATATGATAAAAATAGGAAGAGACATCATGTGTAATTATTTATTTGTTAGTTATTTGTATTTATTGAAAAATTTCACTTTGTTTGAGACTTATTAGACAGGTTTATATGATAGATTTATAGGTACAAGTGAGAGGACAAACCCTAATAGAGATCATAGAATTATTAGACAGTTTTTGTTTAAGACCTAGTTATCCCTACATCAAATTATCTAACATATTTTTTGAGTATATTCTTGTTCATATGATATTTACCCTGTGTGGCATTTATTGAAGTAATGTGATATAGGAGAATCAACAACATGATGTACATTTGTATAAATTATTCAAGGATAGTTAAATAATCCTTGTTGTGAAGGGAAAGGAGATGTTTTATTATGTGTTAGGTTTCCATATGAAATTTAAATTATATTATATGATTTGTAAAACATAGAGAGTCATAATTGAATTATGAAGGATGTCTAAATTCCATTATTGGCACTTTCCCACCAAAAGAGGAATTTAAATATTTAAATTATATTGAAGTGATTACAAACCTTTCATCTAGTCATTAAGGGTATAAACCCTCTTAAAAAGGGTAATATAGGTCATAACCATGATGTAAACATATTTTTATCTTCTTTTAAAGGTAAATACACCTCATATTTATCTATAAGCTAGTGATCAACATGGGACAAGGAAGATTTGGAATCTTTTATTTTGAGATTGAAGTTGTGAAGACTGTAGTATCTTAACTATCAAAAGTCTATGCCTAGTCAAAAATATGAGATTGAATGGATTATGTACCTACCCAAGAGGAGTTTTACAAAGAATTTTCATGTACAAATAAAAGTTTCTAAGGATAGATAGAGTAAGAAAAGAGTGAGGAGACTAAAGGAAAGGTTTATTGTAATAGGTCTCCATTAAAGTCTATATTGTAACTTGTTAGTATGATTAATAAAGAATGAGTATCATCTCAATAAAAATGGGTTTTGTGTTATTGTAATGATGATTATTAATTTATAAATGTTTGGTAAGGAAATATATTTCTTCAATAATTATTGAAACTAATTGTGCAAGAAGATGCAAGGGTCTATATGTAACATAGATTACTAAATGTGAGTCCAATGTATAAAGAGTAAATAATTATGAATAACATAAGCCTTGATGTTAATTCCTAATTTAAATCATTAAATTTAATTAGCCAGTGATAATAATTAGTTTTTTCTTCCACCTAATCATTCTTGGGTTTGTAACAAGGCATGATATGATATACTCATACATAGTCCATTAGAAATAAATTTGAATATTTACATGATCTTGATTATACTATTGGATAAGTGATAGAATGTTGTGTACCTTCCTCTAAAAGAATTAGGAATATTAGATGGCCCTTATAATATATGAACAAATTTTTGTAAGCTCTTGGGTGTAATAGAACTGTATAAACCCTAAGACAAACATAATTGAGATAAATTGAACTTAAAAGGAAAATGATTGAGAGAGAAGGTCTATAATTTAATATGTAATTATTTTAAGACCATATTTTTATGATTGAGTGGGTTACATGTTTTAAATAACCTCTTTATGTCTGATCTACAAAATCTTAAGATTTCAAAACCTATAGGGGTTAAAGTAATTAGGGTTTAATATAAATATAAATGGTCATATCTATACATCTAATCCTTAAGAGTAAATTAAAACTTTGTGTAAGAGTATAAAAGAGTGTGATAGATGATTTAATAAAGAGTAATAGTCTTGGTATTCTAAAAGGATATTGATATTAGGATAAGTATCATTAGTGTCTAATAGACCAATATAAGTGGATTTATCAAAGAGGATAAAAATATCTAGTATAGGTCATTAAATAGAGTACCATTAGTGGTGAATGGTTAATCAATCAAAGAACTCAAAATCAATTTTTACAAAAAAATTATTAATGGTATGGGACTAGTTTCATGAATTGGTGGTAGAGTTTTTTTGATATTTCCATCAAAATGTAATTGGGATAATTTAAAAAACATTTTTATGAAAAAAATATGGGTATAAGTTAAACTAAGTTGTTTAAATAAGGGGGTTCTCAAGTCAGGTATGGATAGAGAATCATACCTCAAAAATAATGAATTAATGTCTATGCTTGAATAAATCCATTCCAAAGAAGATATATTTTGGAAATAGAATTCAAGGGAGAATTGGTTTAATGAAGGAGATAAGAATAAATGTTTTTCCATAATGCAGTCAAATAAAATTAAAACCTAAAAATCATATAAAATTCATAGTGAAAAATCTCATTAGTAAGATTTTGCATATAATATGACCAAGTATATTATTACCATTATCACATGACTTTAAATCACAAAAAATTATCAAATAACCTAAAAATATCAAATATGGATCAATGGTAAAAATTTACACTTCATTATCGATAATGGAATTAAAAAAACCTCATTTCTCATAAATTAGTTTTAAAATATAATAATAAAATACATAAAGACTTAAAAAATAAAAACATAATAGAATCTCGGGTGAATTCCATATAGGCATATGTAAAATGTCAATAATACATAGATTTCCATATAAGCATACTAAAAATTACATCATATAAGACATGAGATAATCATTAAATATTCTCCCTCTTTTTTCCTTCCTTGAAAAAAACTCTCCTTAGGATGCCCTAATGGTAGGTAGATATTCCTTAAATGCCTTCGATTGATCTAAGGTATGAATGTGGGTCCTACACTCATATCTTCACAACTAAACTTGTTCAAATACAAGTATTATTAAAAATTTCACATAGAATACATGTAACCAAGTTAAGAAATTAATTTTAAAATAGAATAAAAAATATATTTAAACATGTACTTACTATAATCTCATGGTCTCACTCAATCTTATTTTGATGCTCAATTGGGTCAATGGTAGGTTGAGCTGCATGAATAGGTGTCTAAAATGAGGATGAAACATGATAATTTTCCCTAATAATCATATAAATGGGACTTTTAGATGTTGTGGGATACCCTTACATACACAATACATTCACATAAGTTATATTTTTTTGGGTGAGTATGCAAAAAAATTATTAACAAAATCTATTTTATAATTCAAAATTACAAGTTAATATATACATCTATAAGGGTGTATGTAGATGACATTAAAATAATAATGCATGTTTAACTCCATTCATAATGATGGAAAAGTGTTTACTTGAGACATCAACTTAATAAATAAGGTCTCACTTAGTTTTCTACAAAGTATCAAAGATATATGAATTTTTTTTCTCCTTTATTAATCCAAGAGTGTAAGATTAACTAAAAATTTTACCTCTATATAAGTAAACAATGTTGTGCTAAAATAGGTATATAAAATAGTGGATAGGGTAGTACCTAGATCCATATATGTAAACAATGGTTATACAAGATCAAATCTTAAAAATGTTGACTGTGACAATGAAGGCACCGTCTCTTCTTGGAACATAAAAAATTACATTTATATTATTCATTTTTTTTGTAAATTAATTATTAGATTTTAAATTTATAGATATGGATTAAATTTTACATGACATTTACATAAAAGATACTTGTATCCATGTAGTGGACAATGACTGCACACCAAATGTGCATGATGAAAAATCTTCACTCAATAGTATCCAACACATATGAACCACTAGTGTCATCATCATTATAAGGTATAGTATATATATATATATATATATATATATATATATATATATATATGGGGTTAGGTATCCATACTAGGTGGTATATCTCCAATATCAATCATTGAAATCCTACTTATATGATAAATGAGTGTATAAATAAGTTCACTAAGCACATGCAGAGTGTCGATATTCATGACCTCCTTCACTATAGGGGATCTTGGGATGAAATGGATTCTAGGTATGGATCCTTATAGGTTAATTAGGCACATGATGTGTACATGTTTGATGTTGTGTAGAGCCTTTCCCTCAGCCCTAGAACTCATCATAATAAAAATGATCTAGAATCTCATTGAGGATAAAATCATAGAAGATTTTCCTCAAAAAATATAATATGACCTTGTGGTTATTACATAGTAGATAATCAAACACCATCCACCATCGGTACTAAAAGTTAGCTTTGATAAAATTATATTGGCACCTATGGATTATAAAACATCTAGTAGTTACTAGAAATGGTGCATTGGTGGATAGGTCAATGAATAATGCATGAATGATAATTTTTGATATTTATCTATTTTAACCTATAATGTTGTTAATTTATTAGCATAACAAACCCTATAATTATCCTAATATGATTCCCATCTATCAGTTTAAATATTTATATTAATTCAACTTGACCCAATAATGAATCTAGATTATTATCTAGATAGGTGTGATGGGTGTTGGTAGATATGGGATCCCTCATTCCCTTGACTACTTGCTCAATATCAATTTTCTTTTTGATAATGTGTGTAACTACATACTCATAGGTTCCTGGGGGATATTTTGGAATTTTAGGAGGGTTAGGTGGAGGAATATGAGGGTTAGGAGGGTTAGGTGGGGGGTTAGACAAAGGATTAGGAGGGTCAAGTGGAGGGTTAAGTGGAGGGTTATCTAGAGGATTAGGAGGGTCATGTGGATGGTTAAAAATTTGAATTGAAGGTTCAGGGGGAGGGTTAGGAGGATGGTTATGGTCCATTATAATGTATTATCCTATTTAAAACAAATAATTAAAAAAATTGGACAATTTAAAGAACAAAAAAGTGGTAAAATACAAGGTTAATAGGTGTAGTTTTTTATTACTTACCTCATTTATATGGTGGCATTATGAAGTTTGATACATGTCAATATTTACAATGGAATTATATAAAGTTTTGAGTTCTTTAGAGGAGAATGTGACCATGGAATAGTACTTAAGAGTTATAAAATTTTGAAATGGTAGTGTTCAGCTACAAGCTTTTAAAAATCAATATTTTGGGTAACACATACACATCATAATAACACATATGCATTACCATAACATGTAATATTTCCATAATATATATGCATCATAATAGAATTTATGAATTATTTTAATGCATGTGTTATGGCTCAAAAATTGATAATCCATACTTTTTATAACATGTACACATATACATTATGTGAATAAGACATACACATTAAAGGGTATGTCCATGAAATTATCCCCCAAATCTATGTACATAACCATTGTGTGAAACTCAAGTTCTAAGTGATAATGAGATTTATTATTCTTTATGTATCACAAAATATCTCAAAAATTATGCCAAACTTATTACCTTTGATCCAACTGACTTACCATCCAAGGATATTATTACTCAAGAGTTACCTTTTGTTTATATAAATGATGATACAAAATAAGGGCATCAAAAGGGTGTTCATCAATAATGGGTTGGGCCCAAATATTTATAGTGTTATATTTTTAATGATTATTTAGATTAACACTCATATTTTTCAAAATTAGATTATGCATATGAAAGGGTTTGATAATTTACATATCCCTCTAGTTGGTCAAACCATATTAGATGTGACATTAGGACCTAAAACTATTTCATGTAATGTCTCAGTCACTCCATTATAATATACTCTTGGTTATACCTTGGATACATTCAATGGAAGTCATCCCATATACACTTCATAGTTTTCTAAAATTCATACATGATTGGACTTTATTAATAATGCCTGCCAAAGATAAGCCTTTCAAATTTTATAAAATACAATCCAAAACTAAAGGCATTACTACAACAATACCACTTAAATAATGCATTCCTCTTGATAATATACACACTTATGACATAGGTGAGTCAAGTAAAATGGCTCCTCCATATAAAGATGTAAATAAGGCACCACATATTGATGTACACACAGATGCACGTCAAAACAAAGAACCATTACCAAAACTTCCAATATTAAAGGATTTAAAACATACACTTGTTGTGCATGACAATGATGATATTCATAAACCTGCATCCAAAATAAAGGGTGGTTTAAAATAAATGATATCACCTATCTCAAACACAACCATTCCCATGAATTATCTTATGTCTATGATGAACATTTTTGGGGATCTTCAAAAATAAGTTTATATACTTCAAATGCAATTAGATTTCCATAATGAAAATATTAACTTATTTAATAAACAACCTCTTTCACAATTTATGATTGAATATACTTCACCACATGTTCTCAAATTAACACAAATAAATATCTTTTGACACAATAAAATTGCATTTGAGCACATGGTAAATTATTTACTTTTTAATGGTCAATTGGAAAATAATGAAAATGTAATTGTTAAAGGTGTATATGAGCATTTATGATGAGGCTCAAAATTTGTTTTATATCTTACCGAAGTGTTACTTAACCACTTTTTCTCCTTTGAAGTACCAAACTATTATTCCTTATACAAATGAGGGAGATAAATTACCAAATGAAAATCATGAGAAAAAATGTGGTGTTCCTAATATTTATACGAGTGCTATGAAAAATTTACTTAATATGGGACCCATACAAGGTCCTCATACTCAAGTATATAGAATCAAAAATTGCACACATCACCAGGATTTAATAATTACCTTATACATGGGTAGTGATTATTTTTGGAATAACCATGTTGATCCTACATAAGTAAAAATAACTTGTAATGCATGATTTTTACAACAATTATATTCAATAACAAACTTAAAAAACAAAGGAGGTTGGATAGACTCCTTGGAAAACATAATAATACCAATTGATTTTGGTCCTAAACTAATTCAAACATTGGTTTTGGTTATGCCCACCATATCTCCATCTTTATTTACACTTGAAAATCCTTGGATATACCAAATAGAATAAAAAATTAACCAAAATCAACAAGGAATTTATTTTCTTCATGAAGTAAAATTAATACATATTTCAAATTATAGTAATACATATCCTACTACACATACAAAATGTGAGGAGAAACATGTTAAGTCCCTTTTCAACCTATCCAATCATGACACAAATAATGTAAGAGATATAAATTGAGGTTGTAAGGTTAAAAATAGGGCCAAATATCTATGACCATCCATTGAATGATATTTATCATCTTAAAAAATACCAAATAAATAAAAATACATTAAAAAATTCCAAAACATTTTGGAACATACATGTTTTATTGTCCCCTTGGGATCTATGTTAGTTCCATGTTGAGGAATAACATATCATGTAATCCTACATACACATATATAGGCATACAAATATACATGATACACTTATGGGTGTTAGGATTTACCTCTACTCACATCGCTAGGATGTTGGGTGAATCCATATTATATGATATTAATACACATAGATTATATTATTTAATGATCACCCACATTATCATGTTTGAGCTTACATATATATGTTTCTCTCTATTGTTTGCTTTTTTCAAACTATGAAAAGAAGAAAATATCAATAAGGGTAATGGTTATGAAAACTTGGTATAAAGTGTACACATGATCCAAATGATGGTGGATACTCATCTTTGGCTAGGAATGAATACCATGCAATAAGAAAACACTAAAAAAACTTGTTTGTTAGATAAGTAGCAAAGTGGATTACCTAGCATGAGATATGTCCTATAAGTGAAAGTTTCCTAGGAGGATGTCAATCCACATTCTTTAGATAATTAAATTGAAATGATAATATAAAATATAATTTCATTAAATGATAGTAAGTCTAAAATTAAATATAATTAAGATGGATGCTTTGCTAAGAAAATGACTAAATGAAGCAAATGCTAAAAGGCTAGTCGAGGTAAGGTTATGGTTTTGGTTTGGCAAATGGTCAAAAGGGAAAGATGGTTTGGTTGAGGTTGATAAATAAATGAAATGATCATGAAGGTGATGGTTAAAATTATCAAGAAGAAGGAAGGTAAAATGGTAAAATGGATAAATGGTCAAGTTGGTAAATATGGCCAAGAGGCAAAAGGGGTCAAGTGGGTGAATTCTGGAAAAGAGGTAAAAAGGGTCAAGTGGGTAGATATGGCCAAGGAAATAAATGAAGTAAGTGAAAAAGGGGAAAAATAAGAGGGGAAAGGTGAAATTCATGGAGGTCAAGAGATAAGAGGCTAAAGGAGATAATAAGTTAAAATGAAATAAATAAACAAGGTTACCTTTGAGATGGTTGTTGATGATGGTGTTGTTGATGATATTATTGATGAAATCCTAGAGTGATTTTGGTAGATATTTAATGATTTGAATATTTTATCCTCTAAGATGAGGATGACCTCTTTCTCAAGTGGATAACCTCCTCTAAAAGTAGAAAACTTACAACAAGAGTGCTTTAACCAAAAATGAGCTTCCAACCTCCAACTTAACCTTGGATGAAGGAAAGGGGGGTATTTATAGCATATGTTGTTAAGAGTAATGCCAAAAGAGGAATAGTATAATTATGGAACCATTTTATATGTGGTGGATGTATTAGTCAAAATAAGGTGGGCAGGGATTCCCATTTGGGTTGGTGAGTGTTCCACTTGGGTTAAGAAGTCAAAAATGATTGCCCTTTGTCTTTCCCAAAGTACTAAATAGGTAGGTATCTTATTTTGAAGGTTAATTTCATGTTTGAAGGTAAAATACATGTTGAATAATGGTTACTTGAGGGAAAATTCTCCATATTTCAAGGAGCCCTTGTGATGCTTAAATGAGATCATTAAGCACTTTAGGAAGGGTCCCAAGTGGGGTATGATATCCCACATCAAGCCACATCACTTCTAAGCCATGTCACTTTTCATATCACCTTATCATGTCACTTTCCATGTCACATGCCTTGTCATTTTCCATGTAACTTACCATGTCATCATGAATAGCGATAATGACAATGAATAGTACTTTTGAATAGTACTTTCAAATAGTGATATTGAATAATATTATGTGACTAGAATAATAGTGATCTAGTTAGGTTAAGATGGAATTGTTAAGGTTTAATAAGGTTTAGGGGGTCTTTATGGGGTCTCGAGTTATTTAGTCATAAAAAACTATAAGTGTGTAGTTGTTTAGTGTCTATATTTTCCCTTTTTTGTTATGCAAGTTTGAATTAACAAGCTATAAAACAAAAAAAAAATCACTTGGTTAAAGGTTAGGGTGATATTATTATGGGGGGAGGTATTCCCCCTCAAACTAAAAATCAATGAGGAAAGGCTAAATTAGGTGTAGGTTTGATAAGTAGTTGGTGGGGAGGCACTAGGTGGTACCACAAGGTAGCTGGGCATATGAAATGCCAATATGTGAAAGGTGACTAAGCATGGTATTCAAGATTATATAAATACTAAAGTCACCAATATTGGTAAAAATAAGGTCAATCCTAGAAGGACATATGATAGGGATAACCGATCTATAGCATTGGTTAGAGTTGATCAAGTTAGGCCTATCAAGTCATCTAAATAGGCTTGGTGTTGGTCACAAGTATTTATGGTAAGAAGTACTCTAGAAAAATAACACAATTGGTTGGGTAATGTATGAAGTGGTGTAAATGTTTAAAATTTCAACGTGGTGAGGTTGGTCATTGCAATCAAAAGTTATTTAAAAACATGCCAATGTTCTGGGTCAAAAGCAACCAACATCAAGGTGGACATGGTGAAAGCATGGATGGATTGGGTATAGGTTGGAAGGGGATGGCCAAGATAAATCCAAATGCATTCAACAAGTGGATGATACCTACATAGTTTCATGGAAAAGAATCCAAAAAGAATGTTAGGTCAAATGTAGTTTCTTTAAGGTGAAGAGTGTTGGTTAACTTGGTCATGTAGTTAGGTTTAATTAAAGGAGGTTGGAGAAAAGGAAGCTCCAAAGGGTGGGAAATATGGGTATCAAATAGTTTTATTATTAGTTTTATAGAAATAGTGGATGAGATTACCTAAGATGTAATAAGATGATTGCGTCAACTATGCAAAAGGAATCTATAGCTATGGATAAGTAGGTTTAAGCATGAAATTTCTATCACCATTTAAAAAAGGAGAAATATGCTTTACCAAGCTTTAGAAAATTTGGCACTACTTGAATTACCACGATGACATAATGAGTGCTTTCATCACCATCCAAATAAGTTGACATTATGTATATTCCACAACAATGTCATTAATAGGATATGGAAGGGTATTATTCAATAATTTAGGGAAACAAAGTAGTAGAGTGGGTAAATGAGAAGTGGAAAAGATTTGAACCCTTGACCCTTGAGCCAGTGGGGCCCACAAATAAGTAAGCATTGAGTTTTGAGGGAATTCAGAGAAAGACACTAAGGGGTTTTAGAATATGAAGTGAAGTGAATAATAATATTAATTAAATAAGAGAGTAGGTTATGGATTTTATGCATTAAAGCAAGGGTGTGGAGGACATTAGGAAGTAGACAAATATATGTAGAAGTGACATAATTGGTGACCACACTCTAAAGAGGTGGAGGTTGAATTGGAGAATATAAGGGAGATCTAACAAGGGATGAGATGAAGGCAAAATAGGACATGGATGAAGTGATAGGTAGAGGAAAAAATGAGGTCGTATATAAAGATGAAGGTGGAGAAGGATGGAAGGAGCCAGGCATGAACATATAGGAGGAAAAAAAGGTTGGAAAGAACAAGGAATGTCCTAAAGACAAGAAAAATGAAAGGAAATGGAATAAAGGGAGAGGATGGTGGAAAAAAATGAAAGGGAATGAGATGAAGATAAAGGATGAAGATTAGGGATGATAAGAAAAAGGAAAATTTGAAGTAGGGATACAATGCAAGGATACTTACACAGATACAAAATATAAGTGAGTACTGAGATGGAAAGAGGAAAAGGGGAACACAAAAGGTAGGAACTAAGAAGAAGAAAAGAGGAAATTATGGAAGGCTTCTCAAAGGATAAATACCTACGGAAAAACTAGATATGGAGGAAAAAAAGAAGACAAAAAGCATGGAAAAAAATAAAATAAGAAGAACGGAAAATGGGTATGATGGGAAAAATGGTAGAGATTGGTGGTACATGCAAAGAAAAGGTGTAGCAACAGAAGAAATAGAAATATTTCAAGATGTATAGTATGATGGGGAATTGATGAGGAAAAGAGAGTGATAAAGAGGGTATGCCAAATAGCCAAAGGTGGGGGGAGATGATGAGGATGGTGAAAAAAGTTGAATGGGACAAAGGAAAAGGTTGGTAATAAGTGGAGAGAAAGACCAAAAATATGAAAAGTTGGTGAGGGAGTGATATATGAAGTATGTGTAAGGAAAGGTGATGAGGAGGCTAGTGAGGTAGAGTAGGTGGTGGTTTTATGGGACATAAGAGGGGCCAATTAGGAAGGCTATCAACCCTTGTGTTAAAAGAGACTGACAAGCTGTAAAAGTGGTTAAAAGAGATTGATAAGCTGAAGGGAGGGAGGTGGTGATGATATAGATAGAGAAATGGGGGAAGAGATTTTAGGTGAGAAGGGAAAACAAAATAAAGGATGTGACTGACCTAACCTCAGTAACTGAGCACTGCCTACATATTCTAAAAAGACCTTAGACCAATGTAGTTCTCCCAGTAATGGGGGAAAATCTTAAGAGGAAGTATTAGATGGTGTTAAAACACAAGGATTCTTAAGAAATATTTCAAAGATTCTTTGATGCAGGATGCCCTAAGAGGACACTGTTAGCAATGGAAATGAGTGAGAAGGAAAAAAGGTGATGGTAATTAGTTATTACTAGCTGAGCTTCCCATAGAAGTGAATCAATACATACATAGTATATGGACATTAGGCCAATGTATTTCAACAAGGGTTGGGTTAGTGGTGCTCAAATTGGATTCCCCACTTTTTTAAACCATATGGGTGGGTTTGGGTTGAGGGAGAAGGCTTTGTAAAACAATAGTTTTGGGTTTTAGTGAAGGTGTCAATAAAATTGTATGTTGTAGATTGATAAATAGTTTCCATAATGATCCCACATTTAGTCAGATGAGAGATACATATGGGCAAGGTAGGATAAATTATAAGGGAACATAATGCTAAGTACCACAAATGATATTCAATGGAGATAATCTAAAGAAGAGATGCCTTTGTAAGGAGGTTACACCTTCTAAAATTATGCAAGGGTAGAAGTTTGGAGATAGTGACTACCACTATGATCTAAGTTTTATGAGGTGGGGGTCTACCCAAATCTAAAAAGTTACTTTGGCCAAGGTTCATCACCTTTATGAGCTGAGTTTTATGGGCATTAGCAAAGTGATGACTTGTAAAGAATTTTTTGATGGTTAAGTAGATTATAAAAGTAAGGAAGTTAGTAGCATGGTGAGTTATAGAGGATGGACCTTGCTTGACCCAAGAGCTGCATGGATAGGCTAGATAAATAGTGGCATGTCTACATCCTCTATCCCAATTTCTTAAAATTGATGACTTGGGGTTTTACTTAGAATAAGTCTTGGTAACAGGGAGCTACTTGGTCTAGGATATTGATTATATAGTTGGATAGGTGACCATTTCCCTACCATAGATGAATGATAATTTAACACAAAATAAAACACTATCATGTTCAAGCAAGCACTACTAATAGTTGGGGTCTGACATTCAAAGTCTATGACAATGGGATAGTATTAAAAGTAGGTAGAGGGGATAGGAAAGTGAATGTCTTGTTATGAATTCATGGTAGCCTACCTCTAATGGAAGAGTTTCTATAGTGGTAAGAATTTAGGAGTTACCATTACCAATAATAGTGGTAGTTGTGAAGGCATGATCATTATAGTGGCCCATGGTTGGAAGCTAATTTATGTCAATTAATATAAAGGTGACAATGATGAAAATGCCCATTAGGCCTACAAAGATTACAAGATGACAAAGTAAGGAAAGACATTAGATGTGAATAGGATGATAAGGGCAACAACAATATATCATGATGGTGCACAATGGCTTTATTGAGACAACTAATCATATCAAGGGTGATGTGTCCATGTAAAAAGCTAGGTGACATGACCATTTCTAGTGGGAAGACTATTTAAGGGAATCAATGACATCATATGACCTTCTCAATCTATAGAATGGAGAACTAGGTTGGCAAGGAAGAATGGGTAGATATTCTATTTAAAGAATCATGATAAGGACCAGTACTAAGATCATATCATGTCTTTCATGCAAGCACATCTACCTTCACACAATCATCATTTAACTTTCCATTATAAATGATGGTGTAAGTCCCTCCATTCACTAATACTACCATCTTCGACCACATTCATCATTAAAAATAATAACAACAATGAACAAGAGTGTTTTCCCATCATCCTACACTAATTCTACCATACTGTTCATGAGGCAAACTTTCCTAAATAAATGATGCCTTATTCATAAGGTATGTCGATGTATGTATGTTGACATAATTCCTAGGAGTAATCAAGTAGAAGGATGGTTGAACATAAATCTAGAGTCACCAGATAATTGATCTAATACTTAGGTAGGAAAATAATTTATGCATGTGATTTAGGCAATGTGTAATCTAATAAATATGTATGTGTTGTGTGACTCTTTGCACCCCAAATAAAATATTTCATAGTTTGATGTAAACATATACAAAATGTGTTGGATGTTATGGTTATGGTTATGGTTATTTTAATCTCACTTAGTGTAAAAGGAATGATTATTGTTGTTACAATTTTTGATGGTAAAAGTCGTGAGGAAAACACCAACCAAGCACATTAAGAATAAGGCACAATGCTTTATTTTTGAAAAGGACTAAAAATAGACTCAAAGTGGGATTGGCTTAATGAATATAAGCCCCTAAAATTCTATGCATGAGTGGTCATTAGTTGATAAGAATGTTTTCTTTATCACATGATGTCAAGTAAGCTCTAAATTCCTTGATTTATAGATAGTCTAAAGGGAATATGGGTGATAGGTGGTGTGAAGGGTGATAGGTGATATACATGATAACCTCATGTGAATTAATTTTCCCCTTTTATAGGTGACCTAAAAATGGTAATAGAAAAGTCCATGTCATATTCTATATGTAGATTGATCAATGTGGGAAGTCTACATGTGGAAGTTAATTGTGGCTTTTAACTTGTTATGTTGCTGGAGAGCTGATTACAGGTTTAGAATTTGTTGTGATAGTGGGTCTTTTGCTTTATTTCTATATATGGGAAGTTGATCGATGTGGGAAGCTTCCAAGAAATTGATCTATTTTTGACAAAGTAAACTTATCCATCCTTCAAGGGAGTGGTCTAATTTATTGGCTTTGTTTAATGATCTCGATAGATGTCCTTCAATGCAGCAATCTACCTTATAGTTGGCAGTTTTTATTTTGTTTTTGGGTGGATGTCCTTTAAAGGAGTAGTCTGCAATGCTTAAGATATTGACCCAAGTAATTGTTGCAAGATGAAATGTGTTTAGACATGGACCAATCTAATTAGGTTTAGAGGGTTTCCTTTATGAGGGCAAAACTTTACATAAGAAGGTTAATGATATGTGAAAGGGTGTGGTTTTGAGAGACAATGACCATGGGATTCCATTTTGTTAGAGATGAAAAATATCCATGAGAACCATGCTATGGGTAGAGCCTTGGTACCCATATTTATGATTAGGCCATGATTTTGGTGGTTACCCACATGGTTCTATATTGTAATCAATTATCCTCAAAATGGGAGGAGGAAGGTGGGTGAAGGTTAAAGTCTCATAATGAAGGGATGAGCTTAATTTAAACAAATAGGTGAGCTTTACCCTTCTATAATAGAAAAATGGATGCAAATGTGAAGCATTGAGAGGCTCAAGTTCCATTTTTCTTTCTAGAGAGGATAAATGATAAGCTCCTGATCCATACTTATGGGTAATGATGTAGGGTCCAAGCCAATTGAAAGAAAACTTGCCTCTCATTTACTCTTTTCCATGTTGGTCACATGTTGGTTTTCTATTAGGATAAGATTTCTAATATTGAATTATTATTGTTTGAGATGTTTGTTATAAGCATGATTAATATGCTCTTGATAGATGTGAAGATGGTTAGGGGAAGCAAGGTGATGTTAATTAAGTAATTCAAGACATGCAAGGCACTCTTGACAATAATCCTCTTCAGAAATGATGTCATGTAAGGAAATATGAATAGAGGGAATCTAGACTTCAAGAAGTAGATATCCTTTGTGCCAAAGACTAGGGAAAATAGTGTAGCACCTATTATAGTTTGGATACTAGTGTGATAGGCCCATAAAAAAATGGGATGTGTCAATCTTGACCTGAAGCACTTACAACTTTAGTCATCATTTTGATGAGAGTTTCATTAGAGGCTTATGCCTATCCATTTTATTGTAGATGTTAGGGAAAGGAATGGCTATGTTTGATTCCAAAAGCATCGTAGAGGGATTGAATTTTTTTTAAATGATTTACTGTTATATGTTATGATTCTATGAGGGACACCAAAATGACAGATAATGTGATGATTGATAAAATCTATAAATTTTTTAGATTTGATGGAAATAAGGGGGATGGTCTACACCCATTTAGTGAAATATTCTATAGTGGTAATGATATATTGGTGTCATTGAGAAGAGTGATGATTTATTTCTCCAATGAGATCCAACCCCCATTATGAGAAGGGCAAATAATCCATGGATACCTAAAGGCCATGAGTGGGCATGTGCTGCAAATTAGCATGTTGTTGGAATTTAATGCACTTCTTTACATAGTCATAGCAGTCTTGATTAAGGGTAGGCCAATAGTAACCTAGGCATAGGAATCTTTTGGTGATAATGAGGACACTAAAATGGCTGCCACAAACTCCATCATGGGTTTTTTTGATGGCATGAGGAATATCATGACTACATAAACAATAGAGGCGAAGACCATTAAATTCACACTTATATAGGATTCCCCCTTGTATGGTATAATGAGAGGTTCCATACACAAAAGCCTTTTGATCATTCTTTGAGAGGTTAGGTGGAATGATTCCCATATTAAGATAATTAAAGGTTTGGTCATACCAAACATTAGAATGAGATGCCTCCACACTACAGATGGTTAAAATTTCTAAACTAATATATGACGATTGTAGAGTAAAAAACTCTACATTTTTCATTTTCTAATTTTCAATTGTGCACTCCAAGTTTTGTCCTTGCACATTTTGGTTTTGAGGCAGTAATGTTTTTGACACAGAGGGCAGGCGCAAGTTTCTTCTGCCTAAATTTTGTCTAAGTATCAAATTCATGCAGAAGCTACCAAGTGTCAGTGGCTGAGATACATTTTATAATCTCTGTAAGTTACTCAAAATGTACCACATGTCCCATGATAACTCAATGAAACGTGGCAAGTGTTGGCCTCCAAGTTTCAAATTTCTTTTGGGTTTTGAAAGCTTCTTTCAATAAGATTTTCTTAGGATAAAGTAGAAGGCACCAATTGGAAATTGTGGAAGGTTTTAATATGTTTTTCTAAAAGCAACAAAAGATGCCATGTATCCATAGATGAAGAAAGCAGAAGCTACCATGCGTCAACATTTGAAATATCTTCACTTTGTTTCATCGATAAGTAAAGACTATGGTGGGACCCAAGTTTTATTTCTAAAGTCAGTGGAAGCTGCCAAGTGTCACCATCCATATGAATCTAAAATGAGTCCCAAATGTTTTTACAGTCTAGATAAAGATCAATGAAAGCTACCATGTGTCTATAGCTAAAGAAAATGAAAGCTGCCATGTGTTATTTGTTAAAGATACATGGAAAGCGACACCTATCCCTGTTCTCCTTTTGAAGTTGCTTAGGTGAGAAATGTTGTGGGTCCCATTTTTGATAGTTTTTTAAAGTTTGAGGAAGTAGACTATGATAGATGTCAAAGATGGAACACTCCTAAGCAAAGACATAGTAAAGAGTATAAGTTACATGAAAAGTGTCGTGTGTCTTTGGTAAGTGCCTCAGAAGCTACCGAGTGTCATTTTTTGGTGCCTTTTGAATAATGAGAAATTTTTCAAGTAGAGTAAGTGAAACACACCAAGTGTCTTCACCCATTTCACTATGGGAAGCATCCTATGTATCTATTTCATCCAATGAACTACAAGGAGATGGAACATCTTAGATCCAAGAAATATCTTTTGTTAGACACTTCTAGTGTAGTTCGAGTTTAGTTAGACCATTGGATTGGGAATGTGTGAGTAATCTAGAGCTAGTTTGATGCTATAAATATGGTTGTAGAGGTCACCAAAAAGAGGATCAGAAGATAGAGATAATTTTTTGCAAGAGATTATTGTCAAGAAGTTTTATACTTTTTAGTTTTGACTAGGAATATCATTTACCTTTGTTCTTTTTTTCTTGAGTTAGAAAGTTTGTATAACTGTGCATGTCTCTGTGCCTTTTATGTGACTAGAAAATTAATAAGAAGACTGAGTTCTATGCCTTTGTTGATATCTTCTATGTTATTGCAAAATTGTCTAAGTTATGAGCCTTTGATCCTACCTATTTTAATCGTTTACATTGATCATGCCTTGTTTTCTCTTTAATGTAATTGAATCCTAAAGATAGATTCACTGTGCTTAGAATTAAGGATCAAATTAAATTCAGGTGCATCACCATAGTTAGATTTTCTTTCATTGCATTTGTGTTTCTATTTAATTCCTATCTCTTTCCTCATTATACACTTGAGATAAAGAAGAGCTAGCTTCTTTAAAATTTGGAGGTCATTTCAAGTTGCAAGTCCCACATTCTTGAAACTTCCCATTGTTGGTGTTAGAAACAACACAATTTTAAGCATCAACAAAGACCTAATGAAATGGTGGATGATGACAAACAATTTGGATTCCACAAGTTGAGAGGGTATTTGAGATGTAAGAGAGGCCATTGTGTCTATAAATTTGTTAGTATACTGAGGCACTAATTAGATTTGATAATGATCAAAATATGTTAAGATCTCATCAATGAGGAGCTTATACTTTTGTAAAATGTCATTTTTACATTGATAGGAAACATTGACCTAGTTAATCATGAGTTGAGAATCATCGAAGATAGAAATGGTTTTTATTTTTAAGGTGAGAGCAGTTTGGAGACCGATGATGAAAGCTTAATATTCTACCATGTTATTAGTACATTTTGAGTCAAGTTTAAAGGATAGTGGAAGAGGTTCACCATGAAGGGGTATGATAATTATGCCTACACCCCCACAATTTTATAATTTAGATCCATCAAAAAACATGGTCATTTTTTAAGAGGGTTCTCCCTGAGAAAGAGCTACAATAGACTCATCAAGAAATGTTAACATAATGGGTTGGTTATCTGGGAGAGGGGCTTTAGCTAATTGATCAACAATGACCTACCCTTTAATGGATTTTTGGTGAAGAAACTCAAGATCAAACTCAGCGAGAAGCATGAGCCACTTATCCATACACTAATTTTGGTATGTCTCAGAGTGCATATACTTGAGTGGGTTGGTATTAGTGATAACATATGTTTTGTGATTAAGAAGGTAGTGATGAAGCTAATAGGTAACAAAAATGAGAGTGAGGTAAAGCTTTTCAAGATGGGTATATCATGTCTCATACTCTAGAAGTGTGTGATTGATATAGTAAATGGCTTGCTCCTTGTTTTGTTCATCTTGATGAGCTATCATGGCACCTAAAGAGTGATCAATGGTAGATACGTAAAGGTAGAAAGGCTGGTCATCCTTAGGTAGGATTAGAATAGGTGGAGAAAGCAAGTAATATTTGATTGAATCAAAGTCTTATTTAAAATATTTGGTCCATCTAAAGGAGTTGTCTTTTTTAAAGTGGTGGTGAAAGGGTTGGCATCTGTCTGATAATTGAGAGATGAAGTGACAGATAGATTGGAGTTTTCCTTGTAGACTATAAAGTTGTTTAAGGTTTGATGGAGGAGGTATTTCTAGGATGACCTTGAATTTAATAGGGTCAATCTCAATTCCATGGAGGGAGATGATAAATCCTAGAATCTTTCTAAACAAAAACCTAAAAATGCATTTTTTAGAATTATAATGATAGAATTGGTTTAGTCAACCAAAAATGATAGAAAGAATAAATAAATGGTTCTTGCAGTGTTTAGATTTCTTGAGGAGGTCATCCAAATAATCCTCTACAATTTTATGAATAAGATCATGGAAGACATAGGTCATGGCCCATTGATAAGTTAATCCTATATTTTTTAATCCAAAAGGAATAACTTGATAGTAGAAGGTTTCCCAAAGAGTAATGAAGACAATTTTTTAGGATACAATTAGATCTTGATCACTCCAGTAGACCAAAATAAAGCTATCTATGAGGGATAACATCTCATGAGCTATGGTAAGGTCAACTAGTTGGTCAATGTTGGGTAAAAGAAAGTTATCTTTGGGGCATGCAAGGTTAAGGTCTCAAAAATACACACAAAGGTGGAGTCCCCCATTGAGCTTGGTAGCAGGAATAATATTAGAGAGCCATTATGGGTAGTCAATGGGTTAAATAATGTTGATGGATAAAATATGTTGAAGTTCTTCCTTGATGAGAAGAGCTATATAAGGGTACATTTTTCAAATCTTTTGCCATATCAGCTTAGCCTCTAGATGGGAAAAGATGTTATGAAGGGTGATGGAGGGGTCAATCTCAAACATATCTTGATAAGAGCAAGAGAATGTGATGCTATGGTCCTAAAGGAAGGTGGGATAATCATGTTGGTTGTTTGAGTCCAAGGATTGGCCCAACTTAATGATATGAGGATTCTCATGAGTTCCTAAGCTAATGTCAATAGTTTATTCATTGAGCATGGTCTAGTTTTCTAGAGGGAAGGATTTATTGATGGGAGAGCTTATTATACCAAGGTAGGTGAGGATAGAATTGTCATCTTGGCACTAAATGGTATAGATGGTGGGTGAATTATGATCAATCATTTTGAGATGGATTAGAGGAAAGGCTTTAGTTTGGCCACCATGTTGATAGGTCAGTGGGTCTAAACTAATGGTACTGATTTAAAAAAAGTTAGATGGGATGATATCAGAGTTTTCAAATTGATAATATGTATTAGGAGAATTCATAGGGATATCAATAGGTTTTAGTGAGGTGGGTTCTTCTGGTGGTTCAAATTAGATCCCAAAAAACTCACAAGGTTTTTGAGTTTTTATAATGAGAAATTCATAAGGTCCTTGTTTATATAGGCCCATACCAAATCCTTTCCAAGCACAATGGTGAAGATAGGTTCTTGCAAAGGATGGGCTGCTTAGATAGGATAAATTAGAAGTGAAAGGTTGAATATATGGAGTGGTGATAGGAGCGAGTGGTTGATCAATTCCCCCATAGAAAAAGTATGTTTGATTATTAAGAGGTCTAAAGAAGATGATTTTACCTATGTTGGGGTCATAAGAAGGGTCATTTTGAAGGTTCTCATATTCTTGGGGAGTGGGAAAGGAATATAAGGCTAAAAGTCAGTACTCGTCAAGAGAAAGGCATTAAAAAGTTTGTGTCAAAGAATCCTTAACAAGAATCTCTGAAGAAGGGATAGATGCATTAGTTGAGGCATCATCATTATTAAGGGTAGAAGCACTATAGGTGATGGTTGATGGTGTAGTTATGTTAATGGGATTGGTTGACTATGAGGGAGATAAAGGTGGAAGAAGGACATCATTAGGCCTATAGGTCATGTTGGAACATGTAAAAGGACTAAGATTGGCCTTGGTGGTTACGACTTGCCCTTCATGTTCAAATTTAACATAATGGTGTAAAGTAGAGGGGATACAACTCATAGCCCAAACCTAGGGTTGTTCAAGTAGAATGTTATATTGGAATTCACCCTCTATAAGATAAAATATTTGGGGGATGGTTTGAGGTCCCAAGAATATTTGAAGAATAATGGCCCTAAGGTAGTGGCCACAGTTTCATTAAAGGAGTGAAGAACTATTATGCTCTCAGCCATGACATTTTTTAGTGAATGCAACTGATTAAAAGCATAAGATGATATTATGTTGATGATAACTCCTCCATCAATCATCACTCTTTTGATGTGGATGTGATTGATATATATGGTGACACATAGAGGTGGGTTAGATTCCTTAGAGTGTGTTAGAGGTGTCTTAGATTCTTGGAAGGTGACAACAATAGAATTTTAGAGAGTCCTAACAAAGGAGGCAAGGGGTTAAGGGTCATTTGACTGAACCTTAATGTATTGTAGGGTGTCTATTAATCCCTGATGATAATGAGGTGAGGTGTTGATCAAGTTGTAAAGGCTTATCTTCATTTATGCTTGATAAAGTTTACTCAATATGGTTTGTTGAATGGATTCAAAGGAATTGGTAGGAGGTACACCTAGGATGGCTACTCTGGGTCTAGGTGATGGCTTGGGTGGTGGTATTGGTGTTTGGTTCTGGTTGGGAGGTTGAGAATATAAAGGATATGTTAATGGAATGGACACATTGGGTATTCTTTTAACCCTTTATTATTTTTAAGATTAGGTAATCATGTGGATGTTATGGACCATGGGATCAGTTGAACTGGGTGATTGCTTCAACTCCTCACCCTTATTTGTAGATGAGAGTGAGGAAATCAACATAAGTTTGGATAGTCATTGGATTGGTTGGGTTGGAACTTGGGTTAGTAAGGTAGGTGAAAGTTGTTCATCTAATGGTAGATCATCATCCTCATATAAGTGATAAAAAGAGCTTGGAGATATTTGAAACTCTCTATGTTATGTCTTGGTGTCTTATGGTTTTCATAGATCTGAGTATCATTAAACCAAGAGGGTTTGGTGTTAGAAGGGGTGAATGGGTTAATAGGTGGAAGTTAAATGGAGGAGGTTTGAAATAGCCTATGTAAAATAATAGAGTAATATTATTTCAAAGGTGTTGAGGGTGTTGAGATGCTCATTAGAGAAATAATAACTTTCTTAGGCATGGTTTTGACCTTAGAGAGGGTCAATGGTTGGGAAATTTTGATAGATGGTTTAGATTGGGTTGGCTTAGCTATGATTGGGTTAATGGTAGATGGTTTTGAAGTAGAGGCATGGGGGTTGATAATAGGTAGAAAATTAGATGGGGATAAATTAGCTAAGAATGATGAATTGTTCAATGGTGTAGGTGGTGGAGGTGTAGGCATAGAAAAGAGCATTGGTTTAATTGAAGCAGAAAAAGTGATTGGGATGGTAGAAAGGTGGGGTCCCAAAATAGATGGCAAATGAGAAGGAAGAGGCATAAGTATAACTTGAGGATAAGGTTTAAGTAACTATATCCTTTGGTCCATCTTTGTTGGTGGCTTTTTAGGTGGCCTAGAGGGGGTTAGGCCTAATTTGATGGTGGGATGGGTGATGCTAGGTGTGGGAAGGATACCCAACTTCTTGGCTAATTTAGATATAATATTATGAGATGATATTGGTGGAAGTGGGTGATATGGTTCCCCCACATATTGGTGAAAAGAAAGGTTTGATGATGAGGTGGTAATGGGTTGGAAAGTGGATGCCAATAAAGTCAAGGGTTTGGTTTGTTTTGGTATGGGAACCCCAAATGATGCCAAAAAGTGGTTCTATCTAGATTGGGTTCTGAGGAAAATTCCAAACTTTACACTAACCAAGAAAAGGGATTATAAATGGGTTTTATTCTTTGATTTGTTTTTTTAAATGTCAAGCCCTTGGGTGAAGAAAAGGGGATGGTTCCTTCATCTCTACTTGAGTTAGAAGGGCCCAAAATAATGGTTGCTTAATAGGTTATTAAGAGAGGTGATATTTGTTTAATCGAGGATGTAGGTATGGTCTTGACTCCTTCCTTTACTAGGGTATCCAAAGGATAAGATGGGATTTATACCATTTCACTTGGTGGGGTAGATGAAGGGGTGGTTAGATTAATGGCCAGTTCTATGAAAGGGGAAGTGGGCATGGATATGATTTGATCAAGTAGATAAGTGAGGGCTATAAATCCTTCTACTTGGGTCTCTAAAAGGATAAGACATGAATATGATTCTTCCATAGGTGAGATTAGTGAAGAGGAAATGGGAATATCAAGCTCATCATCTATGGGCCCACTGATGGTGATGTTGATTATGTATGCCTCATGAGATGAAGATGGTTCAAATTGATTGTCATGGGTTTAGGTAGGTAGAATATGGTTAGGGAATGGTTTGGGGATATGTTAGGGTTGTCAAACATCAATTCACCATTATTACTAAAGTTTTGGACAAGACTTTTAAAAGTGTTACACCATTTTATGGCATGTTTGATGACCAAATGGAAAGAACAATGGTCATTTTCATTGTACCACCTAGGCATAGGGTGAGAGGGGTCAAATTATTGAGGTGGATTGATTGATGGAAGTTGAATAAAATTATATTTTATCAATTTATCCAACACATAGGCATAATATTCCCCTTTAGGGATGAATTGTTTAGGGGGAACTTGACTTTGATTTTGGTTTGGTGGATAAGAAGGATTGGAAGGTGTGTTTTGACATGGCTAGTTAATAGATGGAGGTGGGTTAGTTTTCAAGAAAACCATATTTTTAGAGTGTTTATATTTATAATTGGGTTGGTTAGTTGTTTTGGAGGAATAAGGGTCATCGGGTTTAAAAGTGGAATTCTTATTTTATAATTTCAATTTACCCTCATCTATGGCTCAGATCTTGAGTTTGTGCATCATTTTGAATTCTTAATCAAAGGTTCTAAATGTTTGAACTTGAAGGGTGGGAGTGATGTGTTTTGTGCATCTCAAAGAGAAAATTTAAATGAGTTCCATTTTGGGTAGTGAAAATTATAATTGATTAATGAGGCCTCGCCATCATGCAACAAAGTTAGCAATTGATTCATCATCAAATTGTTTGATAGAATAGAGGTCAGTTATGGAGACCTTTTCAGATATATTGATAGAAAAATCTTATAATAAATTTTAAGCAAGTTGGGAAAAAAAGAAGATAGAATGTTTAGGAAGGTCATTGTACCAATCCAAGGTGGGTCCTGATAAATACATAGGGAAGGTTCAGAGAATGAGGGAATCATCCAGGCAATCATGTAACAAGAATGGTGAAATGCCCTCAAATGTTGTTAAGTATCCTCCTTCCCCTAAAACTTAGAGAATTTGGGAAGTTCCCATTAAGGAGGATAAGCATGAATTGGGATAGAAGGTTGATAGGTTTGTTGTAGCTTTGGTCATAGAATAAAAGATTAAGGGACCTAGAGATAGATTATTTGAGTTAGGTCATCTTATATACAAGCATCTTGATCAGGTTAGGTTGGGGTTGGGTAGATGCATAATTCAATATCATGTTTTGTTGAGGTTGGGTTGTAGCTATGAATTAGTATGTGGTAGGAGGTATAAAATTTTGAAGATAATGGTATGTGGTAATTTGAGGTTGGGATAGTGTCCCTACAAGACTGATAGGCATTAATGGTTGGGTGGAAGGTGTAATATATCCTAATGGGCTGTGGATATACTAATAAGAGTCCATGGGGGCTTGTAGAGGAACTAATAATGGTTGATTTAGGGGTACATTTAGTTTGGTTGATGGGGGCATGTTTTGGGTTGGTAATGCTAAAGTGTTTGTGGGTTGTTGAGGGATAATGATCTTAGAGATAATAGGGGTAAGTTTTTGTGGTATGGAGAGTACCAAGTTCTAAAAGGGGGTTGAGGTTGGTATATTGGTTAAGCTAAAGGGAATGGTAGAAATGGGTGTGGAAGACAACATGCCAACAAAAGGGTAGATGTGACAAGGGGTAAAGTTGATCTAAAGTTAGAGGTATTGATTGGGGTAATAGGTGTTTAGGTGGTGGTGGTAGATGAACCAATGATAGAAGATGGATCTTGGCTAACAAAAGGGTGGAATGATGCAACACCAACCATGAGGTGGCATGACATACCATAGGGTGGATCAATGAGAGGAACCAAAGCCATAAAAGTATGATAGGCTAAGGTATTAAGATAGTGTTGTAAAGTAATCGAATTGTTGTCCAAAAAGGTGGAAAAATCAAAATCACCATAAAATATTGTTGAAGGTGCTGTACGTGGGGGATGATGGTGTGGTGAAGCATGGGGTGATCTATCAATATTTGAGGTATAATCCATGGATGAGGATGAAGAAGAAGATGGTGGTGGATTGTTTTGGTTTTTTACTTGTTGTTTGGTTAAGACCATATGATAAATTTAGAAATTGATAACAAAACTTTCACCTCACATAATTAGAAAATAAAGAAAAACCCAAAGCAAACAAAGAACACACTAAAAACACAATTAATCCTAGGATTTATTTTAAATTACTTTTAGCTTATGCCTTAAAGAGTGTGAAAGGGGAAATTGGCTTGTAATTCAAGTACTAGAAAATCTATCTAAGGATGGTTTTAGGTTGAATTTTGGTTCTTAAATAACCTACAATAGACCAAGTACATGGCCTAGTACTGGGGACTTGCTCCCCTCATGATCTTATAGCTAGTACATGTGCTTAGCCAATATATACCATTTGTTTAGAGTTTATACTCCACTAGAGAATGGAGTGGGTCCTCCCCTTGGTGATGAAATATAAGTGATATCACTAGGTAGGGTAAGGTGATCCAAACGGTGATGAAATACCAATGGGTATTGTCTCAAATAAGTTTTGATGTTTAATTTATGTGTGTGGTTTGGTAGTGTAACATATGTGTGCTATGATTAATTAAAAAAGCATTTAACTAATGTAGGTGAGCTAACCATTAAGTAGGTAATATAATAAATGCATTCAATTTTGACCCAAAATATTATTTTGGTGTCTTTTCATGTGAATAAGGAATAGATAAAATGCACTTAAATGCAAGATGTAAAATGCAACCTATCCCTAATATAAAAACTTTAATTTTTTTAGATTTTTGGAAAAGAAGAAAGGAAATAATTTTTTTCTTTTTTAGAATTTAGAAATAAAAGAGCATTGAAATTTCACTAAATTCAACTATATGCATAAAGAACTATGAACCCATAAGGGGTCCCACTGGGCGTTCCAAAATGTTTCTCTCTATTTTCTTCTTTTTTATAAATATGAAAAGAAGAAACTATGAATAAGGGTAGTGGTTATGAGAACCTAGTATAAAATACACAAGTGATCCAGATGATGTTGGATACTCCTCTTTGGTTAGGAAGTAAAAACCTACAATTAGAAAACATTAAGAGAACTTGTTTGTTAGATAAATAGCAAAGTGGATTGCCTAGCATGAGATAAGTCCTATAAGTGAAAGCTTCCTAAGAGGTTATCAATCCACGTTATTTATATAATTAAATTGAAATGATAAACTAAATTATAATTACATTAAATTTTATAAAATATAAAATTAAATACAATTAAGATGGATGCTTTGTTAAGAAAATGACTAAATAAAGCTAATACTAAAAGGCTAGTCGAGGTAAGGTTATGGTTTTGGTTTGGAAAATGGTCAAAAGGGAAAGATGGTTTGGTTGATGTTGATAAATTATTGAAATGATCAAGAAGGTGATGGTTAAAATAATCAAGAAGATATAAGGTAAAAGGGTAAAAGGGATAAATGGTCAAGTTGTTAAATATGGCAAAGAGGCAAAAGGGGTCAGGTGGGTAAATTATGGAAAAGAGGTAAGAAGTGTCAAGTGGGTAAATCTGGCTAAGGAAATAAATTAAGTGAAAAAGGGGGGAAATAAGAGGTGAAATGTGAAAGGTATGGAGGTCAAGAGAGAAGAGGTTAAAGGAGATAATAAGTTGAAATGAAATAAGTAAATAAGGTTAGCTTTGAGATGGTTGTTAATGATGGTGTTGTTGATGATATTATGGATGAAATCCTAGAGTGATTCTAGTAGAGCTTCGATGCTTTGAATCTTTTTTCCTCCTAGATGAGGATGACCACCTTCTCAAGTGTATAACCTCCTCTAAAAGTATAAAACTTGTAACAAGAGTGCTTTAACCAAAAACTAGCTTCCAACCTCCAACTTAACCTTGGGTGAAGGAGAGGGGGGTATTTATAGCATATGTTGTGAAGAGTCATGCCAAAATAGTAATAGTATAAGTATGGCTCCATTTTATATGTGGTGGATGAATTAGTCAAAATGAGGTGGGTGGGGATTCCCATTTGGGTTGGTGAGTGTCCCATTTGGGTTAAGAAGTCAAAAATGGGTGCCCTTTGTCTTTCCCAAAGTACTAAGGAGGTAAGTATCTTATTATGAAGGTTAATTTAATGTGTGAAGGTAAAATACATGTTGACTGATGGTCCCTTTAGGGGAAATTCACCATAATTTAGGAAAGGCCTTTATGATGCTTAAATGAGGTCATCAAGTACTTTGGGAAGGGTCCCAAGTGGGGTATGATGTCCCACATCACTTATAAGCCATGTCACTTGCCATATAACCTTACCATGTCACTTTACATGTCACATGCCATGTCATATACCATGTCATCATGAATAGTGATAGTGATAGTACTTTCAAATAATGATTTTGAATAATATTATGTGGCTAAAATAATAGTGATTTGGTTAGGTTAAGAGGGGGTTTTTAAGGTTTTGGAAGGCTTAGGGGGCATTTATGGGGTCTCAAGTCATTTATTCATCAAAAACTATAAGTGTGCAATTTTCTAGTGTCTATAATATACTTAAACATGCTTATTGTCCATGGTTATATATTACATAGGGTCATTGATATGTTATGTAGTTGATGTTTTTTTAACACATTAAATCCATCAACCATGATGATATGGTTATGTTAGTTGATTAAGCTTTTAATTTACACACTTCCTTAAGTGTTTTATCTTGCTATTGTATCACATTTTTTATTATTTTAATATGTTCTATTATATGTGGCCCATGTGATTATGTTTTCTTTCTTTTAAAGTTTGATATATCATTACTTTTTGTATGGACATTTGAATATCTCATTCCTTGATTTTATGGACATTTTACTAAGTCATGTCCATTCAATTTTATAGAATTTGAACATGCCCATTATTTGTAGTATCCTTAGACCTTTGATTGTTTACTTGCTTTTGAGTGCTCTTATGTGTGTTCTTGTTTGCTTGCTAAGCTTGTACTATTAATATATAGACATTACCATGATATTTATCATGAATATTAAGCCTACATGTGATCGCATTAGTTCTATGCACTTTAATGGTATATTTCCCTAGATGTTTTTATTTCTATATACTACATGGTTATATTTGTCAATTTACAATTATCTTACCATTTTAAGGTGAGGTAACTTCTAGGTACTATTTTTACCTCACCTAAAATGGGAGGATTATTAGTAGGGGAATAATTGGAAATCATGTTCTCCATACTTTCAAAATCATCAAATTTAGTGGGGCCATGTCATATGGACATCGCTTCCACACATTCATAGTTTCTAGATTACAATGGGGGCATGATTTAGAAGCATGTTATCCACATTTATTTAGTATTTGATACTTATACTAGTTTATATATTAAGTGGGTACATGTTATATGGACATATATTCCATACATTTATATTTTTAGATTTAGTAGGGGCATGATTGGGAAGTATGTTATCCACATTCTTCAATATGGTAATTATATTGATTCACATATTCAATGGGGGAATGCTTTGGAAACATGTGTTCCACACCTAATCAGTATTCAAAATATCTATTTTATAGTGGGGTCATGTTTTGGAAACATGTCATCCACATTGGTGCTTATATTAGTTTCATATTCTCCATATATAGTGGGGGAATGCTTTGGAATCATGTCCTCCACACTTACATAGTTTTATGAATTGACCAAATCACATAATTAAATGATTCTGATATATATTTATGGTACAATTTTATATATGGTACCATTTTTATACATAGTTTAAACATGGGACATATTTAAGATGCATATGCTATGCAACATGTGCCTAATATTTCAAAACTCAAATTAATCTTAGATTCCAAAACTATTGCATGTGTTGATACTCATGGATTTTTACAAAATTTAATGAGCCAATATATTATAGTAGTTTCTTCACCTTTTGGAATGTGTTGGGTGATTATATAACTCAATATTTCCATGTTTTTATTTTTGACTTGATCATACAAAATCATCAGGTTATATATCATTGGGTTGTATGATTGAACTAATTTTAACTACCAGGTGACAACTCACTTTTACTCCGAAGTTGGGGGAATGTTCCTTCCAACCTCTCTCTCTATCTCCTTGGATATAACCAATTTATATATTTATCTATATTTATCCTAATATTATTTTTTTATCATTACAATAATAAATATTTTTTAAAAACAACTTTCCAATAGCTAAGGTAGTTACATCGACACACAAGTGTACTACTAAACCTTGCTCTTTCAATTTCCAGTAATTTTGACCTGGATTATATGAACTTATTATACACTATAAAATGCTCTTGGTTTTAGGATATTTACCAAAAAATAAATCAAGTTAAACTTTAGTAATGCACTCAAATTCAACTCAAGCAAAGAAAAGGTATGAATACACACCTAGGCACTTATTACGTTCCTTTAAACTAGAAATTTGATTACTAGATTAAAAGGGGACATGTAGATGATATTTTATGATTATTTAGCACCTTATTCTTGTATAATTAGAAAACTTAGACCCTATTTGTTTTTATTAACTATACACATGCCTTACTTTTGCAAGCCTTGCATATACTCTATCTTGTATGCCTTGGCCTATCTATTAGTCTAATTAGCCTTATATTGGTGACACAAAAAAATAAAATATTTCCTAAAATGCTTAAAATTTACTTATATTAGACCTATACAAGTTTTGAGCATGTTCTTTCTCTCCTTCTTCTTGGACACTAATGTCCAAGATAAATAGTATTGTAGACATTACTATCTTAACTTGACGTAAGTGTTCAGTGCCCTAAAGTCATCCACTTTTAAAATGAACATATAAAAATGGTTGGGATAATTGTTTTAATTTTATTTATCCCATGATAGTATTATTATAAATATAATATCAACCCTCATTCATTCCTAACCTAGTAGTCAGACCAAAAGAGCATTTAAGAGACATTCAAGAATCATTCAAGTTATTGAAAACATTCATTTTCTTACTTATTATGATATAAGTCAAAGGAAAAATGTAGATATAGGTTTGAAGTAATAAAGGAGGATTAATAAGGTCATATTTGACAAGTTAAAAGATATGTAATTTTTATACTTATTTTACACACATTGCATGATTCACACATAAGCCAACACATATGAGAGAACTACATGAGTATGAGGCCCTCATCTTGAGTATTGGTTATGTAGGTATCACTCTTTCATAATGGGGTAATTTTTAGGTCATATAAACACCACATTCCCATTAAACCATTCTTTCCAAAGGTCACATTGAAGATAGAAAGCTAGGGTTTTGTCATTTCACTAGGAGTGATAGTCCATGACTCAAATTTGAATGCACTAGAGGGAGTGAAGGAAAATCTAAACCAATAATATTATAGGTGGTAACATCTAGTTTTAATGAATATTAAATACAGAAAACTATAATTGAGCTCAAACACTACTATCAATAGAACTATTCCAAGTTAAATCAATTATCTAGAGAGCTAGAGGCACCAAATCTAGAATCTGATGATTGATACAGAACTATCTTCCTCCCTAATTTCTACCTGTACTAGATCTAAACATGTATTATCATTACTACTAGCTAAGTATTATATTTTATGTCATTTATATATCTATCATAGTTTTACTTTGTATTAATAACATATCTTAGTTTAATAAGTTTAACATATGGTACATCAAAGTTCAACACATTAATTGGCTTACTATAGATCCAATATTCATCCTTGTGTCCTATCATTTCTATATCCTTAACCCTATCTACCCAAGTAGGATTATTTAATCCAAATTATGGTTAAACATAAGTTAAAAAAATCAATTTTTAAATACAAGTTATAGGATTAGTTACATTACATTAAAATCAAATACCCACTAATTTAAATCCACTCATCCACACTAATTAAACCTTTAATAAACATAAAAAATTTAACCCTAACACTCATTCAAATAATTTATAGGTTCAAATACTTTTATAAATCTAAACTTGAACCAAATTGATCCTAATACATCACATCAAACCAACCTAAATTCATTGAAATTCACAAATTCTAACTTCATAACCAATTTGAATGAATACGATCTTAACTTTGATACTAATCCAAATAAAAAGAATACTAACTTAAAAACCAACCCAAATCAAACAAACCCTAATTTTTAAATTAATATAATAAATCCAAACACCTTCAACGAATTAAAACATGTTAATTCCTCTTTCAACACATTTCCCAACTAATTCATTAATAATCCACCCCTTAACCAATATTCATTTTCACAAGATAACACTAATTCAAACCCCTTTATGGGGAAAGATTCCAACCTATTTACCTCTTCAATCCAAAGTAATCAACTATCACCACACTTTATTCAAGAGTGGCAAAACATGAAAGATAAAGTCTAAGGATTGCATTATGGTACCTTTATAAGGCAAAAATTAAATATATTTGAGGAAATTTGTCCTTATACACATGATGTAAACATTATGACAACCTTTCCCTAAAATTTTTAACTCCCTAAATTAACAATTATAAAGGTAAGCGTGATCTTACAAAATATATTAAAGACTTAAATATGTCATGTGCAGATTTTACCTATAGTAATGAATACATGTTTAGACTCTTTCCACATAATCTAGGGGTCAAGCCCTAGATGGTTCTCATGTTTACCCAAAGGATCAATATCCACCTTTGAAGACTTATCCAGAAAAAAATTCATCATTTCTTATATAATGTTAAAAATGAATTGACCATACTTGATTTATATAACACTAAACAACTTAATCATGGAACCTTTACCTGTTTCTTACAAATATGGTAGTCATTGGTAATCCATTTTCCATGGTATTTTCCAAAAAAATGACTCATTTCTATCTTCATAAAAAACATTAATTTATATTTTTGTCATCAATTAAAATTTATATATCCAAATTCCTTTAATAAAATCATCAAAAATTGATTTCAATTGAACAAACTTTATTTAACAAGGGTGTTATCAAAATTGTCAAACATGACAACAATTACTTGAACTAAATTGACAAGCCTAATTTTTTCACCAAAAAATAAAAATTTTATGGGTGATGGTATGACTAATGTTAATAAATTTCAAAATCCACCAATACAATGCCAAATTCACCCACAACCCATTAACAACATCACCATACCCTATGGTTATCAGAAGTAATAAAAATACAAGCATAAGTTCACCTAATTTGGAGACTATTATGATTTAGGTTTTCTAAAATTATCCCAATAAAACATGATTATTTATCCCAACACCAAACCCTTTGAATAAAATGTTCCTAAATCCGATTGGTACCATGAAGACAAATATTGTAAGTACCATAGGATTAAAGGACATTTAACCAATTGGTACATGAGGATTGAAAATTATGTATAAGATCTTATGGATATTGTAGATATAACCATTTAAAGTCAACCATCCACCTCATCTTATTAAAAAATGTTAAGAATATATAAATATCTGTTTCCCAAACATGAGCAAGGAAATGGCAAGAAAAAATAAAAGCAATCTCAAACAAGTAATGCCAATCAAACCAATTACCCTTTTGACTCTATAGTCACTTGTGTTTATTACATAAACTATCATGTTTATGCCATTCATTTAAAATCCCAAGATTTCACTGTTGCTACAAGGCACACCAATATTACCATGCCTAGTACTTCTAGTTCAATGTTGAAATTAAGTACAATATCATAAACCATCTTGAGAAGGCATTGAATCATATATCAATTTTAGAGATTATCAATATATATACATACATACATACATATATATATATATATATATATATATATATATATATATATAGTTCCAACTAACATTTGAAAATTTGATGGGTTGATGTCTGAAGGGATTCTTGACTCTTACAGGACTTTATATAAGCTATATATATATATATATATATATATATATATATATATATATATATATATATATATATATATATATATATATATATATATATAAAGTCATGTAAGAGTCAAGAATCCCTTGAGACATCAACCCATCAAATTTTCAAATGTTAGTTTGAAATTTATCCACTAGCAATAAAGTTACTTTTTGTTATGGCCAACATACCCACTTCTTTAGAAAAGTGGTGGATCCATCTGAAATAAATCAACTCAAGTTATCAAAACTTAAATTCCTTTCTAGTCCACATCTTTAAAAATAATTGAATTTGTATTCTTCCTTGGCCTACTGATTGTTTAAAAAAAATTTAAAGATAAGGTGGTCTATGTTAAATATCCCCATAGTCTTCTAAGTTAAAACATAATTGAATCCTTACTACATTATAAATTGCACTAACGATATTATCTACATAATTAAAATTAGGTTGGTTTTCCTAGACTATCAGTCTCTTAGAGTCATATTTATCATTTCATAAATCTTTGACAATAAACAAGTGAATTTTTGATTGATTGCATGGATTTATTTTAGCTTAGTCACTTTTCATGAAATTCATATAAGATCTTGACTAAATGAGGAAGTTACACATGGTATATATGTTAGAGATATGAGTATTCAATACCTATTAGAGATGTTAGATCCTAGGAGAGCCTAAATGTATATTGAAGCACCACACAACCTAAATGTAAAATCTATCAATTTTTTAGACATGTTAAATATGTCTGAGCCTCCCAAAACCCAAATAAATGAGGAAACACCATGCAACATGAATATTAGAGATATAAATCTCCTAGACTTTTTTAAAATGTTAGATAATGAGAGAGATCAACTATTGAATAATTTCCATGCATCCATACCATCAAAGATATCTATGTATTGGACATGTCACAAATGTTAAAACCTATGAAAGCCTAAACTATTAGACCATGCCATGTGGAAATTTCATTATAATTGGTATAAAAGGCCCAAGATTATCGAGATGGGTATAAAGAGGTATAATTAGAATCAAAATCCAATTAGAAGATTCCATGTGTCACCTCAATACTCTAGGTGGCTAATTATAACTATTAAATAGGTAAAGTACAACCCCTAACTATGCTTAAGTAGTAGTCTAACCTGGACATGATAGACATATGGTAAAACTAAGAACTCCCAAGGATACCATAGGGGTGAAATAGTTATGTGCCTACCACACTCCTCATATTAACTAAATATGAAAATGATCCCTCATTTGATAATTTAAAAAATATTATCGTAGCCACTAAATATAAATAGGAGAATATTATTTTAAATTCCCTAGTTAAGGATATATTAAGGAATGAATAGGTGGATTATGCTACAAACTTAAATTTTATTAGGTGAGATATCAAACACCATTAATACATGAGATATTTAAAAATCCCTATAAGTTCTAAAAGGTGAGTTGGTTGACCTTTTTTTGTTATCAATTTCCCAGAGTTTGTCTTTGTGATTTTATTTCATTCTTGTGCCCTTCATCCCTACATTTCTTAGAATTATATAATATTAGGATTTACCCTATTATAACATGTTTACTTAATTCTATAACACTAGGGATAAACCTAAATACAAAGATACCACTTTCCCTAAGAACTTAAGCCATTTAAAGAAATACAACAAAATATTTAAATCAATCGAGGTTATTCCTAAGTCTTCCTCTAATGATGATGAAAATGAGATCAAAATCTTAGATGATTTTAGGTAATATGGATGTGAATTACATAATGAAATTAAAAAACCAATGATTTTACCATGTGAAAACCTCTTTGGCAATATTCTACACATTCAATAAAGTGTAGGATGGTGCCTAAGACATGGCATACTATATAGGGTCCAGGCATAATATTACAAACATTTTGAGAGTTATGTTTAAAGTGTGTTAAACTATCATAGAGAAAATGAACATCATGGATGTCTAGGATAACACCCATTAAATATATAAGGTCTTGTAAGATAGGACAATTGACCCTGATGTTAAATAGATTTACAAGGAAGACATTGATTCCTATATTATATACACATTAAAGGAAAGGGACAGTGTTGGGATGATCTTGCTTAGTCAATTATTCAAGGTAAGTGATTAAATGCAAATTTATATAATCTATGTACCCATACTCAACATCATCCTCAAAGGATAATAAATCTTAGACCTCAGGGGAACTATCAACTTTTGGTTGGCACACCATGTCATGGAGGCCCAAGATGGTAGTAAATTTTATAAGCTGAGTTACTTAGTGCACACCACCTATGATACTATTGTGTTTAAGCCTTCTAATTTCCCACCATGGAATCCCAAAGGTTTAATGGTACATGTAGTGTTCTAAAACCTATATGGAAACCATTATTAGAATCACATCCAATAAATCTATGAGTCATTCTACTTGGTAGTCTACATGGACATAAATGAGGTGGAAATGCCTTAGTTCTCTAATGAAATAAATAAATATCTTACCCCCATTAATGATTATTTTTACTATGGGAATGTCACCATCATTTTAAGGACAAGAATTGATAAATCCCCACTCCATATGTTGTGACGGGTTATAGATCAATTGGTTAAACATGAGATAGAATATCAAATGATATAAGACATCTTCAACCACGACCTTAGTAAACAATAAAAGGATTACCAAGCCTTTTGTATAATTATATATCATCACATATATAAGATTCTAACTTTGTTTTAGAAGATGGTAGATATCAAGGATTATTATTCCCTAAGTTAAGTGGAACACAAATAATAGAACCGTTATGGCATTATTAGGGCCCATGTGGTGAGGTATCAAGATCATAGCAACATCACTTATAATAAAGTACCTCACCTAAATGAGTAGATCTAAATCAATACTATAGATGATAAGGAGGTGATCACTAGTCTCAAGGAGAATGAAAGGAAAGGAAAGAAGGTTAAACATGGTCCATCCACCCAGAGTGGCCCTACTTCACCTACACCATATATACCCAAAATAGATGTTCAAGTGACCCCACCCCAAATTTCAATAAATAACATTTATGGGGTCCCAAATACCTCTGATTTGTGAGGTTAACCTCCTTGGGTCTTTGTTATAGCTCGACCACCTCTTGAATTCTAGCTATTTAGACATATGTTATGCAAGCATTATGATTAAACATTATCAATAGATTTTAGTAAATATTGAATGATGAATATAAACCAACATCTAAGTGTATCCCTTCCCCTACTTCCACCATCACTCAACAACCCAATTGAACATCCCCTAGTTTCCCTTTTCTTACTAGAACTACTTAAGTAGTGCCTCCCTTATTTCCTATTTTAAACCTCCATAATTCTCTTAAGTGCTTATGTATTTAGACACATGTAATGTCCCTCTATCCTAATTTACTCCAATCAATACCATTCCACTAGTAGGGATCCCTATGGCTCACCTATGGTATTCATAAGCTATAGTTGGCTAGCCGTCAATTCCCCCATTATTTATTACAAAATAGGTAGCTATTACCAAATCCAAACCAACTCAAATCTTAGTGACCCCAAAAAATGAGTGTACTAATGTGAATAATTATATCAACTCTAGCCACCTCATTGGCACATGTAGTAACTCCATAAATGCCCCAGTTAGCCCATATCACAATTAATCATACTACTACAACATAAGCTAATCTGAGTAAGATGGCCAAGAAGAAGCAAAAGGTAAATATTGTTACTTATCCATATATTAATCCTTTTGTACCTCTTAGGCTTCCCTTTTCCATTATCCTAGGTTCTCAAGGATTTAGCTTTAACCAACCAATTTCCTCTTTATTTTTGAATACTCCTCTCCCTGGTGTTATGATCCCACATGTCAATTTGACCCAAAACTAGTGGCATGCCTAGATGTTCCCATTGGTTTCCCCTTTTATCATTCCCCCTTTAGCCCACATGCCACATACTCCTACATTTGTCATTTACCTCCCTATTATTCATCCATTATTCCTCCTCCCATGTATCCACCTTCAACCTCTATCTCTATAGACCACCCCACTTTTACCCCCTTCTAACTTGGGGATTCCCACATGATCATAGGTACCTAAGATGATTTTTTAAGGTGATCCAAAAGTTTAGTGAGAGTTTGATAAGAAATCAAGGAACATGAGGTGTATCCTCACATAAATATTAACTCAAGGAGATGAACCAGTGGTTTGGAAATCCAAGCATGACTTATTTCCCCTCATAAAATTAAAAAATATCTAATGGGGAAGAGAGGGTAACTAAGGATCTAGTATTTTTTCACTAGACCACCCATGACATTTTTGAGAAACATATAGAGGACATGAAGGATTAGTTTTGGGTTCTTGAGGTGTAGGTAAATATAACCTTCCTTGTAAACTTAATTGGTTAGGTCAAATAGACCCTTGTGCATCTATTCGCAACCCTCAAGGAAGTAGGTAGAACATTGAATATGAGTAGGGAATACCTATAGTTAGTGAATGCATACTTGGAGAGGATTACTTACATAGATAAAAAGTGTAAAATATTTAGTATAGTTATTAACAAGTGATGCTATTAGAGCTAAAACACATGCCTCTCTTTAACTTGAATATATATCAGACCTATGTTAGGAGGATGAGATCATTGATTAAGGAGTACTTGGTAGTGGCACAGATAGTCATGGAATCTTTAGAAAAAGGGAAGGAATAGATACTGACTTAATTCAAGGAAGTCAACATTTTAGTGTTTTTCTATATAGATGGCACCCTATTAGATAATGGAAAATTTGATGTCCACATGGGTCATTTTGACCATATCATGAGGAGGATGGTGGAAAAATACAATAATTATAGAAATAAGATGGTTCTATATCTCTCAACCCAATCCATAACGAGTATCAAGTATGTGTTATTAGAGGTGAAAATTTCCATTAAGGACCCATTCTAAGTGAATCAAATATTACTGGTCTAATCAAAGATGATCTTACAGGAGCCTCCCATAACTTAGCAAATATATAAGTAAATTTTGTGGTAGCCATACCAGCCACCAAGGAGGTGTAGCCTAAGTAGCTAAGTGTCAGTTCTTCTCTAGCTCATTAGCATATCAACTAAGTGGGTCCCCAAGTATATTTTGGGGAGAATGAGAAAGTTCTATTTGTTTTGAATATTTACATTTGTAACAACTTTGGAAGGAAATCATGGCTAAGGACTGGAATCTCATGCTACTTGGAGGTGATATCCATTCTCTATATTTTGTAAACTACTTTATCTTTGAATGATCATCACTTGTGTAAAGAAAATCTATTAAAATGGTAATAAAAAACTTTTATTTATTTTAGCTTAGTTTTTTACTAGTGTAATGTGATCCATTGTTTTTAGTTTATAGTTTATTATTATTCAAGAGGATTGATTTTATGTTTATGTTATAGTGATGAATATGGAAGTTATATTGTGTATCTTCTAGTCTAACTCCTTGTATGTTATTTTTAATTTCCTTGTCAATAATTTATGCTTTATGTACTTTTAGTTATAAAGTGTTGCAAAATATTTGTGTGTCATTACTTTAAATATTTTGATTGTTTACATTATATGAATGACCGGAAAGTAAGATATTCATATTGGTGTCCATTATAAGCTTTCCCATGGAGTGGCTACACATATATGCAATAACTTAACTAGGCATACAATGGTACAACTATGACTTGGCATGCTTCAATTCTCAAGCATTAGTATCTTCTTGATAATAAATATCCTTTTATGCTCTACCTTGATCTCTATTTTTAATTTTATTTTATAATCAAAACACACACCCCTTATTTATAAATTAACATGGTTAAGTGTATGATTAGTCAATAATCAAATCTAGTTAGTTAACAAGAATATTGGGTATTTATTAGGTATAATTTGAGCCTATGATAGTAGTATACCATGTTATCTGAGTAGAATAGGTTAAACTAATTGATACTTGGATTGAATAAAAATAAATCCTAAAATTAATGAGGGGATATATTTATCCCATGCATTATCCTCTAATTTTATCTATAGAACACTCAACCTATTGAGTGTTTTCAAACATAAAATTTTAAGGTAAAAAATAAATAGTACTAGGAAGGTCATTTGAGAGTAATTAATAGTAAAAACCACATGCTTAAAATAATATTTTATTGAGTGAAAATTTCATCCCCTCCTTTACACTTTATCCATTATTTTGTCCTTCAAACAAACATAATAATTGGTGCTAGAAAGGACTTTATGTTACAGTTTAATCTTTAATAAAGAACCTAAATAATTGAAAATTACTGTAAGTTATTAGGAATTAGTTAAGAATTATTATATTCTTTGAGATTCACTAAATTTTTCTTGGTTTTATTATAGTTCCCATCTAGTTTTAAGTTTAAACACATAGATTAGTTATTCTAAGAAGAGTAGTTAGAACTAGATTTTTCATATTAAATCAAGTTGGATCTTAGTGCATGCATTACCTGTTCCCAATATATTTATATGAGGTTGATTATCTAACCATTACATATCCATATAAAATATTGAATTACTAGAGGTGGACCTAATCCTTTAGTTGCCTCTATCATCCCAACCTCACAGGATACCCAAAATTGAACATATACCTATGGTGTTACCTATGGCTTGGATTTATTGGTCTAACATAATCATACCTAGTGTTTCCCATGACTTACCTAGGAACACAAAGATACTTACCAAAATTCACTCCTAGTGTAGGAAAGATTATAGAGGAACACATAACATCATATAATACAACTCTAATATTTATTAATGTTTAGCTTAAAGACATGGCTTATAAATGATTCCCATTCATGATTATGGACACATCATATGATTGGTTTAGAAAAATCCTTAAGGACTCCATTACAAGGTGGGACAAATTTAGTATCACTTTCTTGGCCTAATTTAGGCAAGTTATAGACCCAAGCATTCTATATCAATAATTTTCATGTATTAAATGAGATCGCAATAAGTCTATAGGAATTTAAATGCCCATTTCTAGAATATGTATAGCTGAGTCACCCATATATACAAAATTGATGCTTAAGTAACATTACATATGTATAAAAATACATTAGACCCATATACTATGATGTTATTAAGATAAGGCCCTATGGTAGTAACCTTACCTTTAGCTTATGCTAAAACAATCAAGGTTGATAGGAAGCTCAACCCACAAGGTCAAATGATGCATCCCATCCCTAATGTATTTCCCAACATGCCTACCTTAAACCTCATTCTTAATGTGAACCAAAATATAAATTTTTCTCAATCATTACTAATAAGTAACCAACTTCCTCTTAGACATACTACTCCAAATCAACACTTGGGTTTTCTTAGGCCAATGAACAATGAAATGACTCCCTAGTTATACATCAAGTGATGTTAGAAAAAACTAACAATACCCAAACCATACCCTATGATTCTACAAAAAATGAGTTGGATGCCATCTAATGAATGGTGGAAAGACTAAGTAATGACTTCCTTAGTCTATAAAGGTAAATGGAAATATTTAGTTATGGAAGTGCAAATAAGACTTCACTTATCAAAGGAAAAAAATAGAATTTGTAGTCATCCCCTTAATTTGATAGATACTTCTCTTAATATGCTTCTTGAAATTAACATTTATGAAATAGGTCTTATAAATTGTTTCTGTATGTATAACGCAACCCAACATGGAGAGATTAATTACATCAAATTTTGTAGTGCCTCCAAAGGTAAATGGAAAAATATGAGGTGGTTCCTAACCCCACATAATCATCTAACATGGGTAGATCCTATAATATAGGCATGGTATTATAAACCATAGAGTTCTTTAGCCATGAAGAAAATGAATTAGAGGGGAGTGTTAGTGAAGTGTAGGCATTTCAAAAATTATGCCCTTTAAAATAGGATGCCATAATATCCCCTCACCACCTCAACCCCTAACAATATGGTGTAACCCAACCTAATAATAATGCCAAGATTGGCACCCACCTCCAAATATTGGAGAATCCAAATCCCGTATGGAAAATTAGCTAACCCTAGGTAAAGTTGGGTCCAACATAGTATAATATATGAAGAATATTAAAAAAAATATCACTGTCCATGTTATTTCTAAAATTAATGATAAAAATGATCTTCTATTGAAATCATTCATTGAAAGGCTAGGTCAACCAACCCAAAATAAGTAAAAGACTACTCACCCTAATGTTCTCATTCATAAAAGTAAGACTGAGGTCCCTCCTTTCATTTAAACTATTAGACTATTTGGGAATAATATGCATAATTATTTGGTAGACTCAAGATCTTCAACCAATGTGATGTCTACATGCATGTTTTATGTTTGGTCCCCATAAAATTAGACAATGTCATAGTCAAAATAGATAAGTACAAGGTTAAGGTAATTAGAGATCTTATAAAACATGAAAATGTAGGTGGAATCATACCCTAGGATCTAACAATTCATGGATATTCAGATTGTGGAGATCCTTGAGGCCTAAGGAATGATCCTTAACTAAGATTTGTTAAAATATTTGAATGGATTCATGGCTATGGATTTCATATATATATGGTTTCCTTGGGAATGTGTAGTCAATTAAATTAGATTAGATAAGGAAACCATGATGAAACATAATGATAATTGAGTACAACATAGTTAATGAGAGAGTGAACCTTATTTCCTTCGACATAGGAATTTATAAACTATGTTTGAAATGCTTAAAGATAAAGCTGATAATGATCTTGAATTTCTTAGATTATGGTGCTCATACATTGATGGGAAAATTATAAATAAGGTAGTGGGGAAGGATTTCTAGTAATAGACTAACAAGGAAAGACGTGCCTAGCTTTATATAAGTTATATTTCCCCTATAGTAACAAATTGGCAGAGTATGAAGCATTGATTCTAGGACTATAATTTACATTGAGGAATAAAGATAAAGAGTTGAGAGTATTTAGTCATTTTGAATTGGTGGTGAACCAAGTCAAGAGTGTATTTCAGTAAAAATTATCATACCTAAGAAAATATAAAAATAGGTCATGTGATTTATTCAAAATGTTTGATGTGTTCAACATCATCCCTATCCCATGGGAATAAAATTAGATTATTGAATCATTAGCATCCTCTACTATGAGCTTAACCCCCTTTAATGACACTAAGTTACAAGAATTTACTATTCAATTACTCCCTTGCCCCTCTTTTCTAGAGAATGTGAAAAATTTATGAGTCTTTGAAGATGAGCAACAAATTTTCCAAATCCATAATAGTGTTGGGAGATTTGAGGGCTAAAGAATAAATGAAGAAGAAAGTGATATTGCTTTAACCTTTTAAAATTTATATGTAAATCCTAAGCTAGATTAAAGGGATAGGTTTATTTCTAATCTGGAATAAAATTGGGATTTATTGATTCTATAGAACTTTCCAAAAATAGTAAGCACAAGGATTAAAATAACTTATCTATATGTACACAAACTTTTTTTGCGAATTAGGGTACTAGAAATGGATAAGTAGACATATAAAAGTCTTTCATATTTTGAATATTTTTCAATATCTAACACTAGATAGTAGAACTTCCTTTAGGACAATAGTGTCATGTGGTGCTAGTGTCTAATTTTAGCATTAATGTCCTTTCTATGGTGACTATTTATAACTTTCAAAGAAGATATAGGATCTTTTAGAGATACTATAAGTGATTCTCTATCATGCACGAGCTTGTATGTGTCACTATTCTGTTTGATTATTATCAAAAACCCTAATGATTACCTTGTACATGAAATAATGAACTAATAAAATGCAAAAGGAAAGGAAAATTTGGGTTATGGTATGTTACAATCATGTGGAGAAAAATATCTATTGCCTTGGACACTACCTACATTAACCCCAATGCTAAGGGTATTAGTTTCATGTAGTTATCCCTTAGGTAATGTGCACCATAAAATTTCATGTTATGATATAATTAATTATGCCTAGGAACTTCTTTGATCAAGCATGTGAATGTCTAGTGTGAAATTTGAGTAGTATGCATAGTATTTGAGTTGTAATATTGATTGATTTTTTGTAAAGAAGTGCCAAAATAGTAAGTGCTAGATGTAAAATGTCTTGTGAGTCTCTTTATATATGAGTATATTTATTTTGAATATAATACCTTGTTCATTGGTTAACAAGTCATCAAAAGATATCAAAAACATAAGATAAGGGTCATATAGGGGTTAAGACTCAAACACAAGTGGAAGGGCATGTTAGACACTGAATCCACAAGTGTACATTAGTTCCATGTGGTACTACTATCCTAAAAGTGGCACTAATGTATTAAGTATCAAAACATATCAAAAATTAGGGATGATAGGCTATGGGCCCCTAAGACTAGGAAAAGGTGACCTGTGACTACTGGGAGCATCAAAAACATGGAAAATAAGACAAAATAAAGATCAAAATACTCAAGATGACCATTCAAACAAGGAATATAACCACACTAATAACCTTGTGTTAAATATCAACAAAATACATAGTACTTTTGGTTGCTTTACCAAATTAGGATGTTTACATTTCCCCCCTTTTACTCTAATAGTGAAATGAAATGGAAGTACTGAAGTACAATAAAATATAATTGCATACCTATACTTACCTATGTGAATATAATATGGATTTGACCCACTTCTTGGAAAGAGAAGTGGATAATAATTGGAGTGTAACATGTGAAGGGAAGACATATGGTGTGAATTCCCCCTATATTGAAACTAATTATGTAACCTAAATGTGTGAATAAATAAGGATCAATTTCTTCCACTCTAAATCTGAGTAATGTAAATTGAATGTGTTGAGAAAATAAGGATTGCTTACCCCCACTCTGAATCTAAGTAATGTAAATTGAATGTGTAGATAAAATAAGGCTTGCTTGCCCCCACTATAAATCTAAGTAATGTAAATTGGGTCTAGTGTAATGTTATAAATCAACCACTACAAATAGTATTATGACCCAAATTGATGAAAAACTCATGATGATACTAGTGATGATAACGAGTATAACCTGATAAATCTTAAAATGAGGACCAAGAACATGTGCTCTGCATCGTGCCCCTAATCTTGATATCTAAATAATGTAACTATGTATCTAAATATCTATAGTAAATTGGTATACCTATGTCAAATTTGTATATCTATGTAGAGTGTATATATGAATACCTATATAAACCCTACACAAACTTATGTATACCTTTGTGTCTGTATATCTAAAAAACTATGACTTTGAATGTATGTGTAAACTTGTGTAGACTTGTAGGTATATATATCTACAAATATATGACTCTTGATGCTTGTGTAAACCTATGTATAGCTTTGTGTCTCTATATATCTAAACATATATGACTCTAGATGCCTATGTAAACCTATGTAGACCCATGCATCTATATCTAAAAATTCATGTATGTCTAAATTAATCTATGTATATTTTCCCCCCTTTTGGTGAGAGAGCCAAGAATGTGATGGGTATATTTAACCAAAAATGGTAAGCATTAATTGTGCTAGTGTTAATTAGTATTTGTAATGTTGTATTAAGTTTTAATAATGTATTGACTATCTCAAAGTTGATAATTTAGTGTGTATTTGGATAAATGCATGGTATGTTCTATTGTTAATATAATGTGATTATTTTTGTCATTTTATAGATTTGAAAATGACAATGGGATTGGTTTAACCAAATATGGGACATAGCATATTGTTATCAAGTCCCATGTATAATAAGTAGTTCATGAATTAGAGTTACAGTTCTTGAGATATGGTAATGACAAGAGAGTTGTATTAAATAGAAAAATTGGTTCATAGTGGTAGTCTTTATAAGGTCGAATTGGGTGAGTTATGACTTAAATAGGTCATTTTGAATCATTGGCAATTAATTTTCATCATTTAAGTGGAAATAATTTTGATTTTGAGAGAAAGAGAAACATGTTGAGGAGATGCAATGCCAATTTATCATGTTATGAGGAGTTCAAGGCACAAATTCAAGCTAGGGATGAGGTTCACCTAGTAAGGTATTCATAATTTTCCTATTTTTATCATTTTGGTTGTCTTTTTTATTTGTTTAGCTGGAAAAAGGATTGTTTTAGGGCTATTTTAGAGAAGTTGGTGCTAGTGTCCCATTTTAGGCACTACTACATAGATATTGGAATTAATGTCTAGAGTCTGGCACTATTGTCTAACACTACTATCCTTTGGGGAAAGCTAGTGTCCAGTAGGCCCAAGATGTGATGCTTAACATAGTTGACTGATTAATGATGCTTGTTGTTGTTTGTCAATTTTATTTTTTATTTTACTGATGTTAGATTTAGTTGTAATTTTGTAGGTTGATGATTGTATGAGGGAATTATTTATGGCTAAGATGATGGAAACTATATGGGGTTTGTGTTTGATTGATGTGGAGATAGAGGTGCTTAAGAGAGTAGGCTTATGATATTTTACTTTCCTATAGCCTATGACCTAAGATAGACATATGATAGTTACATTATGTGAGAGGTGGAATGTGGACACATGTAAATTATGGCTACCTATAGCTGAGATGACTGTGACGTTGGAGGATGTATACCAGATCCTATGATTGCCTATATCTAGTAAACAAGATATATTATAAGAGGCTACTAGTCCTCAAGCTATATAATAGGCCTCTAAGTACTTTTCTACCATGGTAGTGGGGACTCATCACATAGGGAGATAGAGTGACATATTTTTGACCATGATTATGATGGCTGATGTTCTATGATTATGGAAATTTATAGTTATGTTATTGTCATTATTTATTGTTGTGGATAGGAGTGGTGTCTTGATCTATTAAAGGATGCATGAGATAATTAAATACAATAAACATCATAGAAACATGTACTCTTGGGGTCATATTATGTTGGATCATTTATATAAGGACATATACTACTTTTCATATGAGATTAGTGGTGGGGGTATTGGTGTGTTGACACTATTACACTACTAGGCATATGAGCACATAAATGTTAGTAGGCTACTGGTACATCTAAAAGATGGATGAGATCATTTATAAGTATTTACATAGAGATAAAATTGTATAGGACATGCACCAAGGATAGGTACTACACATTATCGATAGTTACTAGACAATTTGAGAGTAGAAGATATCATATGGAGACCTTATAGGGATTATAATGGGTGGTTGAGGATAACACATAGTTGAGGTAGATTTGAGCTAGCTATTGGATATATGATTATTAGGATAATGTATATGAGTGGTTTTAGTATGAGAGGGTTACTCAATAATTTGATATTTTACATGATGTGCCCCAAGAAAGTGTGGTATGGATGAGGAGTTCCTAGGATCTTGTAAGGCTAGGTAGTAGATAGAGGCCATCAATTATTGAGCTATCTCTTATGTGATTGATGAAGTGTGAACTTGAGATTGAGGTACCATATATAGATGATGTTGGAGTGACTGGAGCCTACACAACCTAGTGGAGTGAGAATAAATGAGCACCACTATTATCAAGAGGTGGGATGATCATAGGTGAGGTATATGTAGAGCCACTAATGGCCATTGATGGTAAGTGAGATAGCTTATTTGTATGTTTCATGTAAAGTTGATAATATGTTTTTATATAATAGGATTCATATGAATTGTATGGATACTTGTAGGTGAAGGAGATGATGAGTATTAGGAGGTTACCATTTTATTGACACTGTGTGATTTGACACAACATCCTAGATGATGTTGTGGATTATGGAGTGGTGAAATGGGATACCAATGTAGCTAGGGTGTATGACCATTGATTTTATTAGGTAGTTATAGTGATTACAACATTCAGGTGAGCACTAAGAGATAGATATGAGTTACATGTGGAGTTATATAGGATACTAGGGTTAATAGTTATATAGGAGATGATTACATCTGACTTTAGTGAAAGCATGCTAAGTGTAGGGATGAGATAGCATGTACCAAGAGAGAGATAGATAGATAAATAGAGAGAGAGAGAGAGAGAGAGAGAGAGAGAGAGAGAGAGAGAGAGAGAGAGAGAGAGAGAGAGAGAGAGAGAGAGAGAGAGAGAGAGAGAGAGAGAGAGAGAGAGAGAGAGAGAGAGAGAGAATGGGGCATGTGGTTCTAGTTTTGATGTGTTTAATAATGAGAGTGTGGGAGCTGGACCCAATATTCATGTTCTCATTATTGATATTTTTACCATATTTGTATTGAAATGATGTTTTGGGTTACACACACATACACACACATAGAGAGAGAGATAGAGATATTTTTGTTTAATTTGGCATTATGTATTGGATAGTGGATTTGGTTATATTTTATATATTGTTGTGTTAAATTAGGTTGATTTTTTGAAGTGTTGATATTTGAAATTTATTTCATTTGGGGCAAATTTTATTTATTTGTATATGTTTTATGAATGTTTGAGGCCTATGTGTAGGAGATTAAGTTTTTATATTTTATTAACATATGTTTTTTTATATTTCACAAGATGTCTATGTGTATAACATGTGGTGGCAATATGAATTATCTAGATTTGGATAGCATGGAAAACCAATGACCAAACTACTCATGTTGTGTTGTTATATACACATACTATGAAACTAGATCTTCTTGTGATGCACTACTAGTGTATGAACGTGTAGACTTTGATGTAAAAAAAAATTATTTGTTGATGCTCTAAAAATACACTCTGAATTGTATGATATATTGAAAATATTTTGATTGGTGTGAAAACTAAAGCTGGGTTTTAGTCCCTATAATCATTTCCATGTCTTTATCAGTTATCGAACTAAAACTATGCCCTTGTATTTATAATTATTCCCAAATATTTTGATTGGTATGTGTATTAGAGGTTCATTATGAGCTCTATACTTATTTTAAAAGATTTTTATATGTGATTTTACCAAAATTGTGCCTTTGGGTTTGTAGTTAATCCCAAATATCTTAATCATTGTGTACACTAGAGGTGTTTCTGAACTCTATGAACTAGTTGCCATTGTTGCTAAAACTATTATATATGGGAACATTGATAAATGAATATACTAAAAGTCATAGGGATCATAAAATGATTAATAAATGGTTCATTAAAATTAACCTCTTGGGAAAACTCTATTATAAAGGAGTGTGATCTAGGAGAGTGTGGTTAATGAGGGATCGATACCCCCTGTGTAAACTCTATGATGCCTCTACTAACATAATAGTCAATGCAAGTTCAAAGTTCATAAAAATGGTCATTTGAATTTAAATTTATCTATTGAAAATAACAATAATGCTTATATGTTATTTGATGTAAATGGTGTGGTGGATTATTATTAGTTGAAAGAAGTGTGATCATCCCTTATCTAGTTGTGCAAGTAAGATTTCATGAGACTCAACCTTATATAGAAATTTTATAAACTCTCTATGTATATCTTGTGTAATACTCAGCATAGATTGTGATGTGTATAGTGTCTCTTTACCCTTATTGACTATTTTTATTGGTTTTTTCTATTCTACTAGTTTTTAAACTAGAAGTGGAATAGGCTCTTATAAAAAAATTAATGACTAAGGTTATAGGGGTATAGATCCAAATCTTCATCTAAATGGGTAATTGCTAATACCAACTATGCTTCTAATGATATAGTTATATTGCATAGATGTATGAATGATTTAGATGTATGATATATAAATCTATCCTTGAGAGGAGAGATTAAATTTCTAGCAAAGATGTATTGTACTTATAAACATATTAATTGATAAATTAGCTAATGCAAAAAATATTTAATCAATATAATGTATTCTAATTTAGGATCTATTTCACCCTAGTTTAGCGAAGGTAACCTCTCATGTGTGACTATAGGTCCCTTATTATATATGTAATGTCTAAGAAAGACTATCTCTAGTTCCTCATATATATGTAAATATCCAGTAGGAAGTGTATGGTAGAACCAATCCTTTTCCATTTAGTGACTTTCTGAACACCTCTAGTATAATTAACTTGTTTGTAATATGAGACATGGCTTTCTCATACGCTGGAAGGTGTAAATATGGATCACCTTTTCCATCAAAGGTAGGTAAAACTAGTATCTGAAATTGTGTGGCAACCTCATAGTTGAAATTATGCATGGAATAGGGTTGTTATGTATAACATTGGCTCAACGTGAGATTTATATACCTCATTATCCAAAGTGATATGATTTAGTTGTTTTTCCAAATCACACACAACATGCATTAAATTAATTTACACTTCTGAAGGTATGTTATCATTCTTAAGGGGTTCATTTCATACTTGGATTTTAGTATTTATTTTAAATGTTGGTAAATTATATTAGAAATATTGTTTATAATGGGTTGGTGTGATCTAAATAACCTTTACAGGTGTGATATCTTGGACCTTGTTAGAGGGAAATGTAACAACCCCACTGGCTTTTACTAGAATAGAATAATTAAAAAAATAAAATTAATTAGACATACTCATCTAACAAATTTTATCACAAGAAATATAACTAAGTGATCTTAAACTAAATGTATTATTTTAGTTAACCCCAAAAGGTTTATAGATAATCCATTTAGATAATGATCACCTAGATAATGATATAAAAAATCATGAACAATGTTTAATAAATAATAAAGATTGCATTTATTTCTTTAAAGTAATAATATAATTTCAACCACGACTGAAACAAAATTACATCCATTATTGTAGATATACAAATGAATAAATATTATAGTTCTAGTAATAAATAATTTCTTGATTAATAATAATAAAATGATATAAATATCCATGGAGCATAAGTCTCCATGGTTGAAGAGTCTCCATGACTCAAGTATCAATATGTAATCTCAAGTGTAGTCTCTAGTGTAGTACTATTGTAGGGAGGGAGAGCATCATCTAAGTTCTTTTCCACAAAAACTATGAACCATCAATCCCCCACATTATCTCCTTACAAGGGAATGTCCCTTCCTTCTTGGATGGATATATAATGATGGTACGATAATCTAAAGTGACAAAATAGAACCTATGTTCTATATTATATCTAATACATGATGTGTAACATAAAGAAATTTGTTCTAACATGATATTGTACAAACATGAAAACTATCTCAACACATGAAATGACAATGTATAACTATAAACATTAATTTGGAATTTTTTTTCAAAATTTTAATGATATATAGGATTAGTCAATTTCATACACACCACTCAATTGAATTACACCTCATCTTCCATTGATGGTGCTAATTAAGCTAGTGGAATCCATCCACTACTTAAATAATGTCATAAATGTAAGATTTGGTTAAAATATATAATAATATAAAAACCAATAGATTCAATCATAGTATTACCTATTATCATATATAATATGCTAAGTATAGAAATATCAAATACATACATTTATTCCATCAAATGTAATGCAATGAATCTATATCATCTAGTTTATTATACAATAATAAATAATCCTCAATATAAATCTACCATCCAAGTAATATTTATATATAGACTATAATTTAATCAATATAATAAAGTAACTTGAAATTTTATTTCATTCATGAAAAAAAACATTAATCACATCTTATTTATTTGTTCATATTCCACATATATAAGAAAATAAAGTCATAAAATAACATAAGATATGTATTTAAATAATTAATTTAATGCTTCATCCAAACTTTAATTACATAACAAAGCACCCATTATACCTTGATGTCTAATAATATTTACTAGCATATAAAAATTTTCATACATTTATATATGGTTAACACATTCTTAGATTTATAACACCACCAAATCATATGTTTAGACAATTTATATATGTACTATTTTTAAACTCTCAGGTATACATCCAATTTTGTATACAATCATATCTAAGTGTGTATATGTTATACTCTAAGTAGACAATCTATTGTCTATGATATTAGAGTATCTCATATACTCTAAATATACATTTAGGCTACATTAATTGTTTGAATACCTTTAATATACTAGATAATTCCTTATTTAATTATTTTTACTAACAATACATAAAATATATGTTATTTACAATTCAAACATAGACAAATAATGGTATGCCAATTCCATTATTTTAAAATACACAAATCAATAAATTCATAGTAATATTTGAATTTCCTATATATAAAATAATCAAAGATTATATACTCAACCAACTATGTCTAAATATAGAGAATTTTGTGATAATAAAACTTGGCCATATCATTTACATGTTCTATAAGATATCATATAATAGGTTCAATTGAATCATATAACTCAACCTTATTATAATATATTTTCCAATGCAAATTGGATAAAGACTAAGTAATCCATATATATCTATGTATATCATGAATTTAATCTTCTATCTAAGACTTTTAATTGTGTCAAACAAGTAATTATTCAAAAAAATGCCTAGGCATATCACATAAGATTAACCAAATAAATATTACCTTCTATATATATATATATGTATGTATGTATGTATGTATGTATGTATGTATAAATGCAAACACACAAACCACTATTTATACTTTTAACCATTTAATTATCCATCGTTGGTGTCATTACTTGATTCAAGGTTTTATATGTTTATGGTTTAACAAGAATTAACCCCAATCCCATATATTTATAACTATGTATGATACAAGATTTACAACAGAGACCAAGTATATATATTCAATACCCATAATTCATAATTCCATTTAAAACCAATGTAAATATAATTCATTTGAAAACCTTAACCTTGAATATATTTATAAAAATACCTTATATCAGTTATAAACCTAATACACACAGATTTCATTCTCTCTCTCTCTCTCTGTATATATATATATATATATATATATATATATATATATATATATATATATATATATATATATATATATATCATTGGGAATTAATCTAAGTATTTACATGTGTGTGTGTCTTTTTATACATAGGTAAATTTATTATAAAAACCTATAACATCCTTACCCAAATTCCTAGTTAGGTATAACACAGTCAAATCGCACATAACTCATACAAAATTTTATATATGCTTGAGAATTAATAATTATATCCTCAACTAGTTTAAAAATTTAAACTGAGTCTGAGACCCTACCCAAAATACCATTTAAATGAAAAAAACATACAAAAGATTTATAGGGTCAACAAATTTAAAAGAAATTAATATAGAGATTTCATAGTTAATATAACCATGGTAAAATCCTATATCTCTAACCATTTGACTAGGGTTACTCTGGGTTGGATGTGGATTTTATTAAGGTTGAGCCATCCATAGGGCCCTATATTCAGTCCTTAATTTTCTTATAATTTAAAAAAAAAAAAAACTCAGTAAACCGTATAACATCCTTTTCCAAAAATCCATCAGACTATCTACACAATAATTTAAAGTACATCACCAAACTGTAAAGATAATTATAATGCCAAGGAAGCTAAATATATTTTCACTCCTTATCTTGAATACCCTTGTTATACTTTCACTTTCTACACCCATGTATGTTGTGCCCTCATAAGACATCTTGTCCTCAATTTTATCATTCTTTATCACCTTACTTGACTTCAATTTCTCTCCTATCTTGGTAGACAAATAATGACTAAAATTGTGCATGTGATGAATAACTCAATAGAAATCAACAAAGCTACAATCTACTACCATTTTTTCATGCAACCAACCTTACAAAATTGAAAATGGTGTTTTTAATAATTATTGTTATCTTGAGTCAATAATAACTTAGAAACCCTAATCATCTCTAAAGTTTGAGTGATTAATTTAATAATCATTTTATGAATGTAGTTTTACTTAAATACAAACATCGACTTCCTTTAGTTCCCATGAAAATTGACTTTATACAAAGTCTAATAACATTATAATACCATGAAATTTCAACTAAATAATAAGACCAATATCAATGCATTAAAACTTCAAGCTAGAAGTTAACTTCCTAGGTTAAACAAACAACCTAGACATTGATAAACATAATGATGTCCATATAATTATTAAACAATGAAATTATCTTTATTACTTTGCATAGTATTTTGTTGATTGAATAATCACTAAAATTAAGTCAAAAATATTAACTTCATTTTATCATTCCAACTTAGGATCATTCACTAATGCCTAAAAAAAGACTATAAATCATTAATGCCTTTATATATTTATGCAATTATTATAAATGCTAATAATAACCTTATAAAAATAATTAGTCACTTAATAAATTAATAAAAATAAGTAATAACATCCATATATTAATAAAAAAAAAGAATCCAAACAAAGCATTGTTAATACAAACATTCAACTATATACAATATAATAGTAAGTCACATTAAAACATGAACATATTCAAACAACTAAGCCATAACATCAACAACTATTAATGCAATATATAACTACATTAGTGAAATTATGCAATCACACAATATGATCATAGAGAAATAACAAGATAATAGCATACATACTAAAAAAAAACATCAAAGCATATGATAAGTATCTAACTCAATCAATAATCACAAAATGTGTTAATCTATTATGGGGTGTGTGTGGGTTTCTAGTTTTTCTCTTTATCATCCCCCAATGACTTCATTTACACCATCCTCTCTGATGATGCCCTCCCTTCATCACACTCTAAAGTATGGATATGTCATGGATCCACCATAAAAAACTGATAGTAGTTAGCTTGAAACATTATGAAATGCATAAAATATTATTGTATAAACTAATAAGCTTGATCATAATATGTAGAATATAAATGTATAACTATCTCATTACAAATCAATCATGTAAATGTTAAGTTGTGGAGCTAAAAGCTTCACTGATGCAAATGTGGAGGTTCCTGAGTTACAAAGTAACTGGCATCAGTTAGGCCAACTGACGTCGGTCATCTACAACTACACAGTAACTGGCATTTGTTATGGTCAGCTGGCATCAGTCAGATAGGAACCGATGTTAGTCACCTGTGTTTCCAGAACTGGTCTAATTTTAGATAGACAATTAGTTTGCATGTAAAGACTAATTTTAGTCTTGAGTCTATGTTTCTAATTATTGTTTATTTTGGGATCTATTTAAGAGACCCATGGGGCTATATTATGAGTAAGACTAAGAAGGATTAGATCCTCAAGTGTAAGATCTAGAGGGTCTGCAAGAGTGCAAGACTAGGAAGATCTACAGGTAAGCAAGATCAATTGGTCTATAGGGTGTGCAAGATCAAGAAGGTCTACTTCGTGAGCAAGGTCAATTAGATCTGCAAGTGTGCAAGATCAAGGACATCTACTGTAAGGTAGGTAAAACAACCATTAAGTTGATTGTCACCGGTAGATGAGAGTAGGCAACGACAACCATTGGGTTGATTGTCACTGGAGGGAACAACTCAGTGTTGAGTTGATTGTAATTGTGTAAGAGAGAGAACTCTTGAGGGAGAATTACTATACACCCAAGAGGTGTGGGAAGAAGAGGTTTCTTCATTGTATTTCCTTTTGGAAGAGTGTTAATATAGATTGTATTATTTCTCATATCTCATATTCTTTGTTGGTTCTGAATTCTAGTTACATATTACTTCTGGTTTAATTCTGTGTTTAGTTGCTTACACAAAGGTAATCAATTGTAATCTTAGGAGAGGATCTTGATAGTTGGTATCAGAGCCAAGGTGAAGGTTTATCAGAGCTACGCCTTCAAGTGGGTTAGTGTTTGTTGATTACATGTCACTCTCAGGGGTTTTTGATTGAGTGGGAATAAAGCAATGGTAGAATAAATTAAACTAAGAATGGAGAAATTCAATGGCAAGAATTATCAATTATGGAATTATGGAAAGAAAGGGCATGTAAATAAAGATTGTTGGTTGGTAGAAGATCAGCATGAAGGAAATAAAGAAGTAAATGATGCAGGTATTGTTGCATAGGATGCTCTTATATGTTCCTTAGATAAAGTAGAATCTTGGGTTTTAGATTCTGGTGCCTCTTTCCATGCAACCCCAAATAGAGAATTTTTCCATGACTATGTCCATGGAGACTTTGGAAAAGTTTATATAGGGGATGATGAGCCTTGTCTAATTGTTGGCAAAGGGGAAGTGCTACTGAAATTGTAGACTGGCAACATATGGGTGTTGAAGGATGTCATGCATGTTCCCATCCTGAAGAGGAGTCTAATTTTTGCAAGAAAGTTGGGTGATGAGGGTTACACAGTAACTCTCATAGCAGAATCTTGGAAAGTTTCCAAGGGTGCACTTGTATTAGCAAGAGGTAAGAAAGTAGGTACACTTTATCTATCTACTTGTATTACTAATTCTCCTTCTATTTTATCTACTTCAGATATAGATGCAAAGCTGTGGCTTAATAGGCTTGGTCACATAAGTGAGAAGGGAATTCATGTTCTTAAGTCAAATGGTAAGCTTTTAGATTTGATAGATCGAGATTTTTGTGAGCATTGTATTTTTGGGAAATAGGTGAAAGTGAGGTTTCTCACAACTGGGTCAACAAAGAAGAAGCATAGGTTAGAGCTTGTTCACACAAATGTGTGGAGACCAGCTCAAGGAGCTTCTATTGGAGGATCACAGTATGATGTTTCTTTCATTGATGATGCTACAAGAAAGGAATGGGTTTATTGCATAAAGAGAAAATTTGATGTTTTTGACATATTTAAGAACTAGAAATCCTTGGTTTTCAAGGAGAAGATGGACAGTGATCAGCTCAAGAGGCTGAATAATTCTAAGCAGGGAAATGTTGATTTAGACAAGGTTATGATCCAAAATGAGCTCATAGGTAAAAATCATCACTCACAGGAAAACATAGATACTGATGTTGGTTAGGTAAGAACTAACGTTGATCAGGTAGGAACTGACGTCAGTCTGATGGAGACCAAAGTTGGTGATGTCAGGCAGGTTCAGCTAGGAATTGACGTCAGTCTAGTGGAGACCAAAGTTAATGATGTTGGGTAGGTGGAAACTGATGTCAGTTAGGTGAGAACCGATGTCAGTCAGGTCTATCGCATGGAACTGACATCAGTTGGGTGTAGACTGAGAGATTACTGGGATCAGTCACTGTTAGAACAAAATTTGGGTAGATAGCAAACTATCAATGAGTCTCAAATGCCCATGAGGAGGTCTAAAAGGGTAAGTAAGCCTCAAATTTGTTATTCCCCTTATTTATACTACTTGTTGCTCACTGATGGTGGAAAACTAGGAAGTTTTGAAGAGGCAATGCAGGTAGAATCTAGGAAACAGTGGGAGCATGGCATGAAATTGATTCCTTGGAAAAGAACCAAATGTGGGATTTGGTAGAGTTTCCAACCAAAAACAAAGCACTAAAAGGTGAGATAGAAGGCCAGGTTATATGGTCTTGAGCAAGCTCTAAGATAATGTTATTTGAGTTTTGACAGGTTTATGACAAAGCATAGCTTTAGTCAATGTTAATGTGACCATTGTGTTTATTTTATCAAGTTAGATAATAGCAGCTACATTATCTTGTTATTGTATGTATTGTATATGCTTTTTGTAGGGTCACACATGTAGGGAATTATTGAACTAAAGGTAAAAGCAGCTCAGACATTTGCCAAGAAGGATTTAGGAGCAGTGAAGAAAATCCTTGGCATGAGTATTTCTAGAGATAGGGAAAATCATAGGTTGATTTTGTCTCAAGAGGATTATGTGAATAAGGTAGTGGAGAGGTTTGATATGCAAGATGCAAAATTGGTAAGCACACCTATGGTTAGACAGTTCAAGCTGAGCAAAGAATAGTGTCCTAAATCACATGATGAGGTTGAGTACATGGTATGTACTAGACCTGATATTGCCCAAGCAGTGGGAGTTATCAGTAATTTTATGGCTAATCTAGGAAAGAAGCACTAAAAATTAGTTCAGTGGATTCTCAAATATCTGAGAGGGACCAACAACAAGTATTTATGTTATGCAGGGTCAAACACTTCTCTACATGGGTATGTAGATTTGGATATGGCAGGTGACTTGGATGGCAGGAGAAGCACCACAGGATATGTGTTCACTATTGGTGGTTGATCTTCAAGATTGTACTTGAAGATGAGATACAAGCCAAAAATAAATTAGAGGATGTACAGGCATAGGTACAAGTGTAGCTATTTATCACCAAGTGGGAGATTGTTAAGTTGTAGAGCTAAAAGCTTCACTAATGCAAATGTGGAGGTTGTTGAGTTACAGAGTAACTAACATCGGTCAGGCCAACTGACATCAGTCATATATAGCTACACAGCAACTGGCATTGGTTATGGTCAACCGGCATCAGTCAGACAGGAATTGACGTCGGTCACCTGTGTGTTTCCAAAACTGGTCTAATTTTAGATGAATAGTTAGTTTGCATGTAAAGATTAATTTTAGTCTTGAGTCTACATTTCTAATTATTTTTTGTTTTGGGATCTATTTAAGAGACCCATGGGGCTATATTGTAAGTATGACTAAGAAGGAATAAATCCTCAAGTGTAAGATCTAGAATGTCTGCAAGAGTACAAGACCAGCAAGATCTACCGGTAAGTAAGATCAGTTGGTTTATAGGGTGTGCAAGATCAAGAAGGTCTGCTTGGTGAGCAAGGTCAATTAGATCTACCAGTGTGCAAGATCAAGGAGATCTACTATAAGGTAGGAAAAACAACCATTGAGTTAATTATCACCGGTGGACGAGAGTAGGCAACAACAACCATTTGGTTAATTGTCACTGAAGGGAACAACTCAGTGTTGAGTTGATTGTAATTATGTGAGAGAGAGAAATCTTGAGGGAGAATTACTGTATGCCCAAGAGGTGTGGGAAGAAGAGGTTTCTTCATTGTATTTCCTTTTGGAAGAGCGTTAATATAGATTGTATTGTTTCTCATATCTCATATTCTTTGCTGGTTCTAAATTCTAGTTACATATTACTTCTGGTTTAATTCCATGTTTAGTTTCTTATACAAAGGTAATCAATTGTACTTTTAGGAGAGGATCTTGATAGTAAATTAAGTAACATATAACTGTTCCATAATTAGCATATACCATAAAGCTTCATTAAATAGTAGTTAATTGGAACCATAAAAATCCATAGATTAAATAGGTTATTCATCTTAGAAGAATTCAAGATATGCTATCCTTCCCCCTAAACCTAGTTATGATCCCAATAACACTTATTCAAACACAAGTTCAAAATTTAAAATATTATTCAGTAGAAAATAATATAATATGTAGTAGAAAATCAAGCAAATAAATGTGGAAATATCCTATAAAACTCATAATATTCCTCCCAAATGGCATTATATTATAAATATTAGTCCCACTAGACCTTTTACTATGACACTTCTCTATTATGCAAATTGATTTTGTGAGTGTCCATTATTATAATTGGTTCTACCATGACCACCTTAAGATCCAAAACCTATAAAACATTCCAATCCAACACATGTGAAGGATCAACAACATACTTTTAAAAATAAGACTCATGGAAGATATTATGAAAAATATCTAGAGATGGTGGAAATTCAAGCCTATACACTATAATATTGACCACATACAAAACCTATAAGGTTCCCACATATCTAGGTGAAATTTTCAACTTCCAAAATTTAATCAAGATTTTCTAAGGCTTACCTTGTAGAAATACTTTAGCACTTATAAAAAATTGCCTTTTTTTTCTCTTCAGACTAGTATAATTTTTTTTGTCTATCATTAGCCTTGACCAACATCTTACTAATTTTCATAACTTTCTATTTTATCTATAAAAGCATCTCAGGTCCAAAGATTACCCTATCTTATAACCTATCTAAATTGATTCCTATTCTACACTTCCTTTTACATAATGCCTCAAATAGAGCCAACTTCAATGTTGATTGGTATGATTTATTGTAAGAAAATTAAACCAATGGAAGATACTCCTCCCAATTGTATTGATTATCCATGCAATAGATAAAAAGGAGATCTTCTAATACCTGGTTAACTCACTCTATCTATCCATCTATTTTTAGGTGATAAGTAGTGTTCAAATTCAACTGCATACCTAGAAATGAGTTCAGAGTCAACCAAAATATAGAAGTAATTATTAGATCTAGATAAAAAATTATGTACTTTACAAACCATGAAATCAATACACTTCCATCATGAATCTCTTCACAAGAATAGGTGAAACATCTATCAAGTCACCTAGTATGTAGTGGGATACCTTGGCTAGTTTGTCAACTATAACCAAGATTATATCATGTAGGTTTGGTGATAATGGTAACCATTGGAAAAAGTATATGATAATCACATACCACTTCCATTCCATTATATCATGTGGATATAAAAATCTTTCTAGATGCACATGTTTAACTTTCACATGCTGACATTTGAAATTATGAGACACAAAATCTACTACATCTTTCTTAATCCCTTTCGAAAAATAGAGTTGTCTTAGATCATCCATGAGCTTGGTTACTCTTTAATGTCTTTAATATTGGGCATTATGTAGTTAATTTATCACCTTGCTCTTCATATTCTCTATATTAGGCACATACATCTTAGTATTTTACCATAAAATACCATCACTATCTATCTTGAATCCCTTATACCTAAGATTCTAAATATTCTCAATCTTTCTTAACCTAATCATAGAATTGGTGAAAATATAATTACCTAATCTCAAAAAGTACTATTGATAGTAGCCATGACTACTATGTACCTTTTATGGCTTAGAGCATCAACTACTCTATTATCCTTACCTTTGATCTAATTAATATAAGAATTATAATCAGATAAGAAATCTAACCATCATCACTAATGAGCATTCATGTTTGATTTGGTGAAGATATACTTGAGTTGAAAGTTATCAGTATTAATCTCAAATAGTTTCCCCAATAGATAATGCATCTAAATTTGTAAGGAATTCATGATTACCATAATTTCCAAATCATGAGGGGAATAATTCACCTCATATGGCTTCATTTTCCTGGACTTATAGGATAAAACTAAGCCATCTTTCATAATAAATCCTCCAAGTCCATCCCTATATCCATTAGTAATCATTAGAACTCTTAGCTTTGGTGCTAAAATAAGCCTCCTTTTCATCTCTTAAAAGTCTATCTCACACTAGTCAAACTAGATAAAACTCTAATTCTTCTATTGAAGAGAGGTGATTGGATTAACTATCTTAGAGAAATTTAGAATGATATTTCTATAATAAATTACTAATCCCATGAAACTCCTTACCTCATGCACATTCTTTGGAACTGGCCATTCCATTATAGATCTTATATTCACTAGAATATTGAAATACCATCTATAGAGATAATATGTCCCAAATACTACACTTTATTTTGTAAAAATGCACACTTGGAGAACTTATCATAGAACATGTGCTTTTGTAAACATTATAAAACTAGTTTCAGATGCTAAAAATGCTCTTCTTAATCCTTGGAGTAAATGAGGATGTCATCTATTAAAACCAAAATAAAATTATCCAAATAATCTTTGAACACATTATTCATAAGATTCATAAATGTTATAAGTGCATTTATCAACCCAAATGGTAATACTATGAACTCATAATGCCCATATCAGGTTCTAATCATTATTTTTAGAATATCCTCATCACATATTTTCAACTTATGATAACTTGATCAAATACCAATCTTAGAAAAGACTATTTCCCTTCACATTTGATCAAAGAGATCATCAATTCATGGTAATAGATATATATTCTTGATCATCACTTTATTTAACATCCTATAATCTATACATAGGTGAAGAGTAACATCCTTATTCTTGATGAAAATAACTATTACACCCCATGGAAACACACTTGGTCTAATCAACCCTTTTGATAACAAATCCTAAAGTTGAGCCTTTAACTGAACCAATGTAATGGTTGTCATTTTATATTATAATTTAGACTTTAGTTATGATCTAGGTATGAAATCAATCTAGAAATCAAACTCATGCTTAGGTGGTAATCTTCATAACTCATCTGGAAACATGTCCTGAAATTTCCTTAGAAAAGGATAATTATCGATGGATGGTTCTTTATATTCCTCCATCTCATTTATATTAAAAATAAATTCCTAACATCCCTTCCTCTAAGCTTTTTAGAGTTGAATTATATAAATCGAACTTAGTTTCAACTCCTTTTCCTCACACTAAAGTTGTGTCTAAATTCCAAAATTATTTTGGCACTCAATCTTCAAATAATAGTCAACATTATATTTATCCTTTGAAATCCAATTGACTCCCAAGATCACATCAGATGACCCTAATGGTGTATAACAAAGATCCATTACTATAGTAAATTTAGGCAACTTAATATTTTCTTTGACTAAACACTTATCAACTTTGACCTTAGACTCATTCCCATACTATAATGGCCATGCACTTTCCATAAATATAGATTTTTTATACAACTTTATAAGCATTATAGGAGTAATGAAACATAATATAGTTCCTATGTAAATAAAAATATAAAGTAGACAATTGAACAAAATACCTAAAAGTTCAATGGGCAAAGCTTGATACTTAGCTTAATAATTATCAACAACTACATCAATCCACTGTTGAAATGTACCTTTTTGAGGATCATAACCATTATTATTTGACTTATCCTAGGGACAATCTCAAGCATAATGGTCACCTCCAAAAATGAATCAACCTCTAGTTTTTCCTTTCTTATTAGACTATTGGTTTCCCTTGAAACCATTACTAGGTTTCATATTCCATGAATTACTATTAAAATTGGAATTCTTATTCTTGAAATGAGACATGGACTCTCCTTTACTTTGATTCTAGTTATTCTTTTTTAAATTTGGTTTACAACTTCCATACTTATATTTGAGCTTATCTATAACCTAGGAAAGATATTTCAACTTTTTTTCCTACTTTACCACCTTGTAAAAAACCTGATCCATGGTAGATGGCCCATGCACATCTACTTCAAAACTAATTTGTGGTTTTAATCCCATAATGAATTTTATGATCATGAACCTCTTATCCACCTAAT